>JAAAIY010000310.1:0-34031 GCA_016098105.1 Actinomortierella wolfii
AATGATGTCGAAGCAATCAAGTGGTACACCATGGCAGCAGAACAAGGATATGCAGCTGCACAGTACAACCTTGGGTTGATGTACCAAGAAGGACGAAACGTCGAGTAGAGTGACGTTGAGACGGTCAAGTGAACCATCAAGGTAACGAATTTTTTAGAAGCACTTGGATTAATGTCATTGTAACATTCGCTGCAAAATAAACATGCAGTGATAAGTGGCTAGCATTTGTACTGCACCTGAGATGTCTTTTCAAGTGATTAGCTATGCATTATTTTCGTTGCTGACTACATTAATAGCGCGATATTAGAAACATACAAGATTTTGCTACAAAGATTTATACTTCAAGGATATTATATCACGTACATTTATTATGCTAACCATGCATGCCAACGATACAAGCTGGTTTACTAATGGATGACCTAGATTGAGACAGAATTACATGATACATATTGTACTCAAGCTTGACTCTCAAAGTAGCTCGGCGATATGGCTAGGGCCAAGAAATTATGTCCGTAGATACGAGTATGAGAAGTGGGTGACGGTAGTAAAAGGGAAAAGGAGGCAGAATGGTAGCAGCTTAGTATAAGACGAAAGGTTCTTGGGTATTCTATAGTCAATATGTACAAGTGCTCTAACCCTGACAAAGTGTATCCAAACTGCTACGAGAGCCATAAAGTTCAAACAGAGAGCACTGGTAGCCCGTGCTACTACTGTCTACACGAAGACTATGAAGTTTATGTGCATCGTGATTTGATGATGGGCTACAGATTCCGCAGTGTTTTGTTTTGTCGCCTGGGGTAGTCAACAGATGCCACTATATCCCCATTCATTGATGTCAATGGCTCATACTTTGGTGCCGGTATGATGATACGCGAGAAACATAGTTAAAGATAGTGCATGCAAGCGCATGTTGTCCACAGAACGGAGAAGTAGCGCTACAAGCCTACGGATTCAAGATATGAGTGATGATGTAGTATAGTTTGTTGACACATATACAATTTACTAACCGATGTGCACGTCCATCACTTTTCATTGTTGGGACTCGTCGGAGATTCTCCCCTCTGTTCATCAAATATGCATGCCTTTCTCTCTCCAACTCCCTTTTCTTTTTCGTTCACTCCAGGACCAAAACGTAAAGTTTGTTATGCAAGCGTATATTACAGGTTGAGGATGACATGAGTAGTGCTCTAGTAGTAGTGTGTGTGGGTGTATGTGGAATCTAAATCTAATCGCGGTACTTGTCCATGAACTTGGCATGGAAGTCCTTGAGGTTGGCGCAGAACTCCTCGAAGAGCTCGGGAGGAGGCAGGAAGGTCGATCGGAAGTGTGCGGTGCCCTCGACCTGGCCGAAACCAGAGCCAGAAACCATGCAAACACCGGTAGCCTCGAGCATGGCCAAGCAGTAGAAAGTGTCGGGCTCCTTACCGGCAGCCTTGGCAGCCTCGATGGCCTTCTTGGGCAGACGGATCCGAGGGAAGAGGTACATGGCACCTTCGGCGGGGTTGCAAGTGGTGCCCTCGAGCGAGTTGAAGGTCTTCTCGAGGATGCGCGAGCGCTCCAGCAACGAGTTGTAGATGCCGTCATACTCAGACTTGTACAGAGCGTACGAGGGATCGCCCTTCTTGGGAGGGTTGACCATCAGGTCCACCATGACTTGACCCAGGACGTTAGGGCACAAGCTGATCGAGGAAATCTTGTAGATCTGCTCCACGACCTCCTTGTCAATACCCTCGAGCTCAAAGTAACCACCACGCTGACCGCATTCACCAACCATACCCTTGGAGACAGAGTGGAACGAGATCAACTCAAAGCCTTCGTACTGAGGGCCCATGGACTTGAGCACCTTCTTGAACGAGTGGAAGGGGCGGTCGTTGGGGCGGTAGATGTTGGTCTGGTACACCTCATCGGCCAACAGAATAACACGGTTCTTGTGGCAGAACTCGATAATTTCGCGCATGTTAGACTCCTCAAGGCACTGGCCAGTAGGGTTACCAGGGTTGATGATCACAAGAGCACGAGTGTCAACGCCGTTCTTAGCTGCCTCATCGTACGAGCGCTGCAGCTCCTCCAATGTCAGACCCCACTCCTTGGCCTCATCGAGGTAGTATGGAACAGCCTTGGCATGAAGGACTGAGAGGGTGGCGGTGTAAAGAGGGTACTGGGGAATGGGGATCATGATACCAACGTTGGGGTTCTCAGCGATCATCTGCAATGTGAGCTGGACACCGGCGGAGGCACCCTGAGTCAGGAAAATCATGTTGGGGTCAGCAGGGTAACCATCACGCTCCTCGATGTACTTGGCAACGTTCTCACGGATGTGGGCAACACCCTGGGAGTGCGAATAAGAGCCAACAGAGCCAATGTACTTCAGCAGAAGCTTGGCACGCTCAACGGCATCAGGGGCATAGAGCTTAGAAACAGTCTCGGCGTTCTCATCCTTCAGCAGGTCAGGGTACTCAACAAGGGAGGCAACCTATTGTCGTTGGTGATCCACCAAGAAACAGTAGACCATACACCGTTAGAGTTTTCAACTAGTAATAAAGACTTGGTCACTTTTTTTTCTATAAGGATACAAGGATACATTAGTAGAATTACCTGACGGAAGAAGGTGATAGGCTTCTGGTTGAGGGATTGGGGGTTTCCAATGTTGCAGTTGACAACGCGGCTAAAGGGCTTTTGGACACCTTGGGCAAGTTCCTATTGTGAACCAGACGGATGAGAAATATATGGGAAAACGTGTGAATGAGTTGGTGTTGCTCAGTGCTGAGAACGAAAATGGGTATTTTCCCATTGCTGTTTTTGGATGTCTGCGACCGCAAAATTCCAAAGTATAGTAAAAAATAAGTATGGAGGATGGACTTTGTATGGAAGTATAGATGCGATATAGATTTCTGATGTGTCGAAACATTCCTGTTTGGTGGCGCCATGAAAAATGTATATAGTTGTCTGGATGTATGTGCCTGTTCTTCTCAACTTCTAAAATAGTGATGACTCGAATGGTATACAGGCGGTGATTGGCAACTGCCGAAGAGCTTGTACCAGTGTGGGGTAAACAAAGGCGAAACCAAAAAACGGCGCTCAGCAAATTACTCCTGTATTTTGTGTAGTCCGTGGGAAAGCAAAAACCTCAGACTTTGGTTGGGGTGAGGAAGGGGAGAGAGGCGAGGCTGAAGAGTCCAGAAGGATGCAATGTTCTCTCAAGAAAAAAAGGAAGCTGCACTCTGCACTGCGTATGCTGTTGGCGGAGAATGGATCCGGCTGGAAGCAACAGCTTGATGGAGCTGTTTGTTGGGTGCGGAGTCGAGCACAAAGGGATGATCATAGTGAGAGAAAACGCTGTACAAATGAACAAGCGTCTACTCTTCCCATACACAAAGCGGGGTAACAAGCTGAGATCAATACTGATCCACCAATCATCCCCAGTATAGAGCACGCCCATCAGTAGCAACTTACAGCCCGCAGAGACTCAGCGCGAATGGCAAGCTCGCCACGGACAGCGTACTCGGCCCGGCGGACCTGGGGGTTCATGTTGTTGACATGAAGAACCTTGGGAGCTAACGAGTGAACGAAGGAAGACATGGAAGAACAATGTGAGTATAAATGTCAAAGCGTCGTTGCCACCATGCCACAGTATATTATTAGGTTGTGGAGTATTAGCACTACTATTACTACCCCACCACCACCACCACAGCAACAAACAGCAAGCAGAGAGTGAAAGAGCGACAAAGGCCCTCGAATGTCCTTGGCCTCTGCCACGTCTCACCCAGTCTCAGTGGTTGTTTGTCCAATAGAGGGACACTTGACCCCGTGGAAAAGTTGATGTAAAGTCATTCAATGTTGATCGCTCTTACAAGTCTGCGAAGGCATGCTGGAAGAAAATGTACGGCGAACGAGAATGGAAGAGGAGTTCTTGAAGGCAGGGGCGGTTCGAAGGACTGATTTGGAGAGGGAGAGCAAGGTTCGGGGGACGGTGGCGATGGTCATGGCTGGTTCCTTTTATAGGTCGTGAATGAGTAGGAGGCGAGTTATTGTAGACGAGAGAGTTTAGCGAGATGACCTCGTTTGTTCGTGAGTGGGGGAAAAAAAATAAGGGTACTACAGTGGAGGGGAAAAGTGTGTGTGTTGAATAGGGAAAGGAAGGAAAGAAAGGAGGGAGGGAGGCCGAGAAGCGTGGTGTGTTTGATGCACACCAACAAACAGACCGCGCCCCCCATTTTACTCACCCACCCACATTTCAATAAACACTCCAATTCATTCTCCACTCGTCACTCGGTCCTCTACACTTGGCCCCGGGCAATCCAGGACAAACTTCTCAAAAAATTTATGGCAGTTTTCCCTTGAATCACCCTCACTCTCCCGTAAAATCTGTTCGGCGGGGCGGGCGATTTTTTTTGCCTATAACCCAGGAACGCTCGTATCCCACATTACGACAAGTAATCCCCAATCCCCTCCTCGCCTTTCTTTCGAATCTATGCGCAGGCGGTTTGTTTCCGTTTGTGTTTGCGCAATGCCTTTCTCCACATGCCTCGCGCTTTTTTCGACATTTTTTTTTGATGCAGTGGACTTGTAGAACAAAAACAAAAGCACAGTTTAGTCGCATTCAGTCAAAATGACATCCAGGCCAGAGTAGATTCTTTTCATCCGCGCATCACTCTCTTACTTCGTCTTTGAAAAAAAAAGTCTAGAGCGGGTTCGACAAGGCATTTCGCCTTTGGATTGCTATCGTCGATAATCCGTTGTGTTTCCTTTTATTTTTTGTTGTAAAACATGCAGATGGATTGTCTCTCATTTACCGTTCAATTTAGCACATTCCTTCCGTGTCTTTTGCTCAACTTTTCTTACAGCCTTAATGGAGTCAGGAACTTTCCGGAAGTCGACCGTCTTGGATTTTATTTCTTACCGGCGTTGAATTCAATTAATCATAACGTTGTTGGTCTGACCATTCTCTCTCCCACGCAGGTCAGAGCTCCTTGATCAAATGCTTTATAAACGGACTCTTCGGAATCCAACAAGAAAAAGAGTAATTTCATAGATAGTTACACGGTAAGAACTGTAAACTATTACTGTTACCTTGCACCAAAATCTCAGATTCAGTTGTTCGTCTTAGGTTGCTCTACTTTTGTCCCTGGAACATTACGAGGTACGAGGAAGAAACTATCATCCTTCAAAAAAGAAAAAAAATGGCTCATTCCCATCTGGAACCTACAAGGCATGGCATTTTTCCACCCAGTGAAACTCGTTTGATCCTCCTTCTCCTTCCAATCTTTTTTCTTGTTACTTTTTCCACCCAGCCGAGTGATTATTGGAATAGGCGCAACAAAGTTTAGTCACTTTCAGGAGCCACTAGAGTAACCTATTAACCAAAATGGGTCAACAATGACCGTGGTGCCCTGGCAGCGATCAGTTGAAAATGACATCATTTCCAACATCAGGATTGATAATAGTGCCTGTTGGTTGTTATAAGAAATGTGACCTTCAGTGCCTAAATGCTTTTGTGCATCTCTTCCCACTCACTTTCCTCCGAATGATTATCTAGCGTCCATTTCGTGGTGAGCCCCCACATGCCACATCAATTGAAACGGCATCAACATGTGGTCTCAAATCTCTTCTTTTTTGCTTCGGTATTTTGCGCCCCATCAGCCCATCTTTTCGTGGTATTCATTGTTAGGCGTCGACTTTTTTTTTCTTTTTTTTAATAGGCGTTGGCAAGAAAAAGTACAATGAAACTAAATGAAGACTTGGTTGGGCGCAAGAGCGGCCAGGAACGGGACGACAGCAAATCGCGTTGCAAAGTAAAACAACATGCCGAAACAGATTGAAATCGGCAATGCGGGAAGAGCTTTACGATAGATGGCCAGCAGGAAGATGGTTGCATTCATACCCGTCAGGACAGCAACCATGCAACACAGTGTTGTCACCCAGTCAAACATGGCAGCTCGTGCAATCAGCACACTGTAAAAGACAAAGTCTCCCAATCCCAACTTGAGCCCACCACCATCGTCGTCGTCATCCTCTTCATTCTCTTCCTCTGTGCCTCGATCAAGATAATGGCTATCAGCACGCTCTCGTCGATGTTGATCGCCATGGCGTGATGCTCGTTGCTGCTGTTGCTGGCGACCTTGTACTACTGCTCGTTGATCGCCTGGAGGTCTCGCGTTACCGAGATGGCTATTTCCACCAGACTGTTCTTGCCGGCGATCAATCATTTCAATGCCGTGGGTATCCTCCTCTCGAGGGACATTACCAACGAGATTCATCGTCGATGATGTCCGGGACATGTCATCCAAATTAAACGATGGAGCACCAAGGGCACTTGATCGATTACTACCAAAGCTGCTTCCACCTTCCCGTCCTGTTGCCCGTGAGTGTGATTGATAAGCGGTTGATACTCCCTTAGTGGTTCCAGAAGAATCGTCAGCTCGCTGTTGCCGTTCGGAAGGACCTGCCTCATTTTGCGAAGTGCTTGCAATTTTTGAGTCAGGTGGTGAGGCCATGAACCACACTGCATTGACTATGGGAAAGCATTATCGAGCCAGATAGGATACAAGAGGGAAAATGGTAAGAAGAATATACGCGAGAGGGAATGGCTCCAAAAAAGATGGATGTTTCCATTTTCTACTTACCAGTATACAAGAGCGCAGGGACTTCTTGGTTCTGACTCCTTGAGCTTTCCACAAGAATCTTTAGTGGTCCAAAAGGACAGAGCACAGCAATAAGATCCCAGATAACTAGCAGCGCCAAGAGCATCCATGTCGTCCATTCGGCCAGGCCAGTAAGAGAAAAAGCCATCAAACTACTCATGACAGTCAGATATGTCTGCTGGAGCCACATTGGGCCCTTCCAAAAGACCGACACAAGACCAACGACTGCAAAGTTCCATAATGCAAATGACATGGTTAAGTAGTCGAGTGGAATCCTGAAAACTTGGATTAGATTTAGGATCAGCACATAGCCCATGAATCCAAGTAGTAGTGCCACAACGACCATGAAAAATCCAATGAGCACCTAAATAATGCACCCAAATCATTGAAAAGTAAATAGGACCAAATGCAATGATTAGCTAAGCCAGACAATGCGCGTTTGCTATGCATGTTGTCGCATATATGTTGAGATATGTACCTTGATATAACCCTTCTTAAACAGGATGACAATGATAATGGTGACGATCACAATTTGACTGATGATGATGCCTGCATTCGCCAGCGATCCAACGAAATTTTGAGTAGGCGTTGACGTGGGTGTCTCTCTGTACACTGTGTATGAAGCTTGTGTTGGCCTAATAGAAGGAGGTAGAGAGGTTGCACAAGCGATATCCATCAGAAATAGGGCCCTGGCACGCCACCAATGCTCCCTCTTTCCCCCTTTTTTCATGAAATTAACGTTTGAACGTGGAACAACGTTCTTCTTTGACAACAGCACTGTGCAAAAATAAAATTTCAAAATAACTTTTGAGGTCCTTCCTTTATCCGAGCCCCCGCAAACGCCAATTTCCCCACTCCTTACCGGTAATCACTGCCAGCCATGGAAATCTTGACCCAGAGAATACTAAGACAGATGCAAACCACAACTGGCTTGATAATCTTATACACTTGGAGCATGTAAAACTTCATGTCTGCTATCCGCTCCGCTTCCTCGTATGCTGCAATCTGCTCTGGTGTCAACTGTGGCCGTCGCCGGGGTTCTTGCGGTCGTCTCCTGGGTCGGTTGGCTGTCTCATGTATCCTATCTCTCTCAGGTCCTAATGGGTCATCTGCCAAGGTGGCCTATTTCATGAATTTCGGAAAAAAAGGGGGGAAGGGGTGAGTACACATTGCATAAAGAGGAAATAACGTCTGGTTGCATCGAACCTGTTAACTCTTATGGCTCAAAAACAAAGGCCATACCGTCGCACTCGACCTCATGGTAGATCTGGAAGTCCTCCCTGCTGCTCTGGATGGAGAGCGGGTCTGGGCTCCAGCCTCTGCTTGCGCCAATTCTTCTCCTCGTCTTTGTCCTGCTTCGTCGCCCTCAACTCTATTTTGACTGCGGTTGTTGTTCGCTGCGTCGCAAAGTTCGGCACACTCCCGGTAATGAATATGCCAGTCTTCTGCTTGACAATCTCTAGAGCAGTATCGCACCGACTGACAGGCAGCACACTGGAATCGAGCAGGGAAGGTGCCACAGCTCTGACAGGGCTGATCATCTGGATCATCTTGATTACTGCCACCAGCCCCTAGTGCTGTCGCTGTCGTTGAAGTTGTTGATGCTCTTTGTGATTGTGGCGATTGGGTTCTTGTGGAGGTCTCCGCTGTGGACGTTTGCCTTGTCCCGCCGTGCTGCCCTCCGTTGGCTCCTCCTACTCCCTGTTGCTCTGGTAGGGTGGCGGCCTGCCTCTCTGCAATTTCGGCCATGTGCTTTGTAGGGTATACTGGACTGACAATCCGTTGGCAGTCTCTATTTTCTATTAGATAGTAGAGGTCTTTTTTTTTAGCCTTTCAGTGTGCATGGAGTTTCAATGTAGTGTTACATGGTTCATCAGTGCATGGCACAGCCATGGAGAAGTGTACAAAAAAAAGAGCCTTACGAATGCCCTGGCCAGATGCTGAGCGCAGGGAGAACTAAGACGGTGGGATTAAGAAGGACACTTCCTTGTAGTAGATATCCGCTGATGTAGACAATGTAGAGTGAGTGAAGGGTGTGGAGAAGAATGCTGATGAAAATGGAAGGAGGAACAATGAAAGGAATTGCTCTTTGTACTGCCACCTCAGGCTCAAACACTAATAAACCGTATAATACAGCGCCTTCTTACCCCACAGTGCCAACTGGGATACCAGAGATTGGCAGTATCGGCGGTTGCCCCTTATAGCTTTGCAACGTTAACAAGGTCCTACAGCATTTCCCCTTCGTATTTGACCATAAGCCCTCTGTCGTATCCATTGACGAAAGAAAAAAAATGGTGCAGAATACCTGAACTTCTACCACGGACGCGAGCGAGCGCTTGCCAACTCCCTTGACAAAAATAGGGCAATGTCAAGCCACTCTTCAATATATTCACACTACACACTTGACCTTTTTTTCCTCCGACAGTCCATCCTTGTCACTTCCAAGTTTTAGACATCATGAGCAGCGATCTTGTTCCCGCCACCGTCATTCCCGACGACCGCGATCAGTTGGTCATTTCCAATGACCCCTCGCACCCTGCCAACATGATTCCGGAGCTCTGCCGGCTGTTCTATACCTTGGGTTGGGTCACTGGCACTGGGTAATTGACTGGCTGATATCGACAGCAAAGACATTTGGTGGCCCCTGCTCACACTTCGTCACAACTGACCTGTTTTCTATGCTACCTGTCGGTTTTTTTTTTATCTTTCAACAGTGGTGGAATCAGTATTCGAAAGGAGTAAGCAGGATTCATAAACAAGTGCACAGACGCCTTTGCTATCGAGCTGATGCTGAAAGAGCAGGAATGTATGGCTGGACCTGACATTTCATTGAACTCTTTTTTCCCCCCTTCTTTTAGCGAGCACGTTTATATTGCTCCCTCAGGTACGGCAGCGCCCTAACGTACCATTCGCTGGTATCAGCTTCAGTAATCAACTGGTTGATTTTTTTTCGCCACTGACCCAAAAATGTCATCATTCACGTCTTACCATTGATACAAAAAAGGTGTGCAGAAGGAACGCATTCAGCCCAAGGATTTGTTCGTGCTTGAGCTCGCCAATCGCAACATTCTGCGGAAACCCTTGGTGTACAAGCCTTCGGCATGCACGCCACTGTTCTATAACGCTTACACAATGCGCAATGCCGGTGCTTGTATTCACACCCACTCGCAGCATGCCGTCATGGCAACACTTCTCTACCCCGGTAAGGAGTTTGTTATCACACACCAAGAGATGATCAAGGGAATCCGCAAGGGCATGACAAAGGAGAATCTTCGTTATTTCGACCGCCTTGTTGTTCCGATTGTCGAGAACACGGCCGAAGAAGAAGACCTGACTGATCGCATGGCCAAGGTATGTGCCTTCAATTGACAATCGAGTCTTTTTAGATTGGGTGTGAGAAACATTGTAAATCATAACTGAATCATTTTTTTCATATTTGTGATTAGGCTATGGAGCAATATCCTGACACGTGTGCAGTCCTCGTCCGTCGCCATGGTGTTTATGTTTGGGGTGGTAAGAAGTGCTGCCTGTTATCTTTTTCCTCATCTTGTGTTTTTTTATGCACGTTGAAAGGTCTCCCTGATGTATTGGATGTCTAATGGGATATGTTGAATGCTTCTGGTCTTATTGGAAAATAGAAAACTGGGAAAAGGCCAAGTGCATGGCCGAATGCTATGATTACCTGTTTGAGATCGCCGTCAAGATGAAGAGTATTGGTCTTGGTAAGTTAGCGAACAGGCATTCTTAAAGATAGCCACAGTTCTACCATCCAGGCAACTTGTAGGAAGACCTTTACTTACACTCTATCTGTTTATTTTATTTTGCTCCGCAGACCCTGCCGAGAAACCTGCCGACTCGCCCTACTAGAATCATTGCTGCCCAAAATACAATCTTACTTTGTCAACATTTTAATATATCAATTCAGCTATGTTGAAATTTGTGACTATGTTTTTAATGGCCCCAGACCCTCTCATGTCAGCATTTGATGCTTGTGTGATCTTACCTCCTCATTGCACTTTTTCATGCCGAAGCAAAAGACTGGAAAGACCTTGGCAAAGGTGAAGGGATCGCCTGCCAGTGGCCCATATAAGAATCCGAAAGGATCAGCTTCTCATTCAACTCACAACAAGAAGAATGCATCGCATCACAAGTTTTCCCAAGCCAAAAACAAGGCTCTCGTTAGCAACCTGACCTCAGAATTGGACTCGCTATTGGGCGATCTGAACAGCCAACTGCAAAAGAAGAAAACCAAGCGAGATGCTCGACTTGAAGTATGTTCTGTGCGGGTACTGCTACATTGTGTGAAAGATGGAAGGATTTGCCAAGGACCCACCACTCACCCTCTCTCTCCTCTTTCTCTTTTTTTCCCCCTCTCTCCTTTAATAGGCTGCAAACGCACTGTCTAAAAAGGATGCGGCCCTGGACGAGGCGCAGGCAAAACACGAACAGCTGCAAAACGACATGTTAAGCGCTTTGGACGGCATCTCTGCTTTGGGCAAATAATACTTTCTGTACCAACATGTAATTCTAGCGTCAATAAAAACAAAAACTTACCTATTCAAGCGCGTCTCACAGGCTAGCCACTCGCCTACCTCAGCCATCAGAAGACCCATTGGAGGTCTGAGCGAAGGATTTGAGACATGGTGCTCCTATAGAAAAATTTTTAAATACACTCCATGGCCTCTTTGCTTTCCTTCACAATCTTTCCATTTTCCCATCACACACACTGTGAAGCATCTACACTACGAACAGTAGTTCTCCATCAAACGATGACTTGTCAAAGAGCGAAGACAGCACTGGTCTTTTTGGCGGTGCTTATTTTCTTGTCCGGATGCGCGACTTTCCCAATCCGTGAAAGAGAGCACTTTGAGTGTGTCACTCCTCTCCCACAATATCCTATGGTTGCCAATCCTCATGGAGGATCACAGGATGCAGTAACCATTATTGATGTATTGGGACAGCACCATGAGTTTTCAAAGTTGCTCAAGACTATCCTAAAAGATAAAGGTGTGGCGACAACGTGTGCATTTGTACGACATTATTTTTTTTTAAAACAAAAGGATTCAAGAACCTTGCTAACTCGTATGGCATATACTGTACTCGTCATTTTACTGTTGCCAGAGCTCACGAATCTCCTCAGTAATGCCGGTAATCAGGTAAATAAAGATCAAATTTTCGTTGTGGGTGCCTCTGTCTACACACGATGGCTGGGTGGGTTTGATTCATGTGCTGAACACCTAGCATTCCACGGATTCTTTCGCCTCCTTAATAGCTGACGCTGTTTGCACCAACAAACGAAGCGTTCGACTCGATAACCGATATTCGGATTCCTACGCGAGATTTGCTTTTATACCACATCTCGCCAAACGCTTACAACACGACGTTCCTTCGCGTCGAGCCCCTCATCAAATCCATGTATGAGACGCCGGGTCTTGATGGTTCTGCTCAATATTTGCGCATCGCGCCCGAGCACCCGAGCATCCCATCGGCAATCACCACACCCTCGACATCCTTCTGGCGCTATGAGCCAGAGTGGACTGACCAGTACTACGATGGTGGCTCTCAGCTCTACCACCATTGCAGTAACGATGATAGTGATAACGACGAAGTGGAATGTGGAGAGCGTAAAAAGCAACGCATCAAGAGAGAAGCGGACGAGCTATATATCAATCGCGCCAAGGTTGTAGTCCCTGATTTGACTGCCACCTCGGGAGGCATTGTCCATGGTGTAAACCGCATTATTCTGCCTCCTGGGGACACCATTCTGGACGAGATTTTTCACCACAGCGAACATTTTTCCATCCTTACCGAAGCTTGGGCTAAAACTGAAGTCGATGTTCGTATCCGTGATGGAAAGGGTTTGACACTGTTTGCCGCGCCTGACAAGGCGTGGAAAGGTAATCTATTTGGGCTGAACACACGTCAAAAAATTACGTATGCGGGTCCACCGAATCAAAGTTTTCGTGGCGAACCTTACTCCTTTTCCTCACACGCTTTACGTCTCTCTGTCATCTGTTTGTTGGGTGGTACAGCTCTTCCCAAGAAACTCAAAAAGTTTCTCTTCTCGGACATTGGTCGAGAACACTTGAAGATCTTCACCATGTACATGATTGGTGATCGCACTCTGTACACGCCTGAAATCTTCAATCGCACTAATGACGATGGTTCCAAGAACCCTGATTACAAAGATATTGAAATTCAGTCGCTGCTCAACTCTCCCGCCTACAAGCTACATGTCAAAGGTCAGCTGCTCCGTGTAGGAAATTCTGATGTGCCTCTGGCCGAAACACTGGAGAGCTTGGCGGACGATATCAGAAGCAAAGCGGGAGTCGTTAGTGAAGCGGTGCGCTCGGCGTTGCATGACCTCCAGATGGCAGCCTCCCACGCCTACGCTGGAAACAGTGGCTATGACAAGGACAATAAGCACCACTATCCCCATCGGAACCCTGGCCATCGTCACCACCATGACCACAAGACAAACAAACATCATGAAGACCATCACCATCAAGGAGAAAGAGTGCCACGAGGGTTTGAGCGCAATGAGATTTTCGTCAATAAGAAAGCGAGAATTGAGCACGGTCTCGAAAATTGGATTGCTGGTAACGGTGTCATTCATGTGATTGATCGAGTCTTGATGCCTCCTAGGTACAAAGGATGCAGGGGCATGACGAACACCGAATGCGAAGCCTGGCAGTTCATGTGGAAACTCGCTTCAGAAGAAGACGAAGACGAAGAGCTGGTCGAAGATTATTTTGACGAGTTTCAGCCCTTTGGCAAAGGATTCGCTTATCCGTCGGCTGAGAGTTCCAATGAGTGCCTCTTCGGCAGTTTCAAGCATTGCGGTGTAGCGCATGATGATCACGACATGGTCGGAGTCGACGCCATCTACGACGACGACGATGATGATAATGTTTTGGAGGTCGATACAGAGCTTGGGGGAGGATGGGGGTTAGATAATCATGCCGAGCTCCCTCTTCCGTAAGACCACAGCATGGCTTGTTTCGAGTTGAAAGATGGATGAGACGGCGAAAGAGGGTGTTGTTGGTGCATGCATTACGTTGTTTCTCTCCCTCTTCCTCCTCCCACATGAGTATGTTGCAGCACGCCTCTGACTTGGTTATCTTTCTGCAATTTTGTACTTTTTCTTGATTTTTTGTGTTCCATAAAATAAAAGAAGTTGAGAGTGCTCTTACCATCTTGTCCAAATTTACCGATAGAGCTTGAGGTGAGTGGTGATCCAGATGTTTCGTGGTGGTATACCATCTAAAAGATAGGGAAAATTTTGACAATGCAAAAAGTTTGCTCTGTGAGAGTTGAAAGAGGGAAGAAGGGGAGGGGGAGGGGAAGACATGAAAACAAAACTCTAATGGCATGTGCTGGTAAAAGAAGCATTGTCGCGTGTCCTTCCTATCGCCCTCTTGCTGAATGGGCGCAGTGGGAAAATAATGTCCACTCCAAGGGTATGATAGTTTACGTAGGCGTACGTTTGTGTGAGAGAGTGAATGAGGCGGGAGGAGGTGGTTGAGGACTAACTAGCTTGCATGAGTGTTGTGCAAAGAATAGGGCAAATGCAATAAAAATTTGGTGTGGGCAGAAATAGCGAGGAGCTGGCGGCAGAGAGAGAGAGAGATGAGAGCACAATAAGCATGGTCAGAATGTGAGTTGAGTGCGTGTGAGTTGGGAGAGCAGATATTGTCGGGAGACTTTTGGAGTAAACTGAACATCCAAAGTTTAGCCAACGGTACACAGCCCTTGAGCCATGCCCCCATCGAAAGGTAGGGACTGTTCAAAGAGCAGGGACTAAAAGGCATATGTGTGTTCTGGGACCTTCAACAGCAGGGAACATCGGGAAACACAATTTTGTCAGAGCAAAACCCCTCCTCTTAAAAAATGTCTGCTGCAAAGTCTGTTGTTGGCTACTTGCTACTGGTGGGCAGTGTCACAGGTACACACGTTCAAGCAACCATGCCATCCATCCTCTTCCCCTCCCCTCCCCCTTTTCGTTGCCTTGAGGAGAGCAGCAACTGGGGCAGAAGCTAACATAAATAAATTGCCGAGAATCTCTCTCTTTCACTCTCTCTCTTCTTTCTTTCTTTCTTTCTACTTTTCTATTTCTTCTTCCCTTCCCCCTTTTCTCGTCTCTTCTCTGTTTGCCTATTCTTCCCATTCCTCGCTGTTAAAACCACGCTCTGTTCTGTTTTGCTTGTTTGCTCGCTCGCTGCAGGACATTCCCAAAAGAAACCTCGTTTTTCGTATCCGCATCCCTTCTTCCCCTTTTTTTGCTCCTGCTTGAAGCACGTCGCGACGCAGAATCTCACTCGAAGAAGAAACATTGCTTCGTTTGGTGATCTCGACATACCTGCCGGTCCCACGGATAATCCTTTTGCGTAGCTACCCTTTCTGCACTCTTCCCTTCTATACATTCGCCTCTTCCTTTCTTCTTCGCACATTACTCTTTTTTTTTTCTTACCCGTCTCTTCCTCCCCAAACTGTTGTCATTACTTGGGCTAAAAACGGCCTCTTCGTCTCCAAGAAATAGCACCTCAACCCTCTGTGCGCGTGTTTTTGTGCGTTGTGTGTTGTGTGTGTAATTTGTATTGTGTTGTGCGTGTATTGTGTGTTTTGCAGCAATATCCACATCATCCACGCCATTGTCCGTCATTGCTGTGACAATAGCTGAACTATCCAAAACCAAGACGACGTCAAGAACCAAAAGAGCACGGCTCTCGTTTATTCTGTCTTTCTTTTTCATCGTTCTGTGTTGTCTCAACAACCTTTTTACCCATCGACTCTGACGGTGAATTTCCAATTGGTGGCCACAAGACTGACCCACGGGAGTCTCAAAACGTTACTCTTCCCTTTGTAAACTATAAATTACCACAGGGAACAAATCACAGCCTCGATTCTTCCACTTTTGTTCAGGTCGTTGTACCCTCCTTCGTTTTATCCTCGTCATCCACTCAACCCTGTCTGCAAGTTTGTACCCTTCCTTCAGCCTCTTCCTCGTCTAAACAAAACTGCAGCGTTACTCCAACTTTGTTCGCTGAGCTATACCATACCATCTTGTCAACCAACTAGCCCTATTTCTAGCCCACGCGACCCGGCTTCCCTTTCTCTTTCAACGACTTTTTATTTTTTTTGCGCCTACCCTTTTTTTGGTATTCCTCAGGTTCCCTTTCGAAGCTACCTCTCCATCTACATCTATTTTTTTTTCTTTTTTACCTTATTGTGCTGCGACTAAAAAGCACATCTCGCAATCCAACCACAGATCTTTTGAACACATGAACCGACAGGATTCGCTCGAGAGTGGACATACATTTGCCGAGCATCTCCTAATGGCTACACCTACTCCAATCCCTATCTCGCGCCCAAGGGGCATGCACTCAAGTGGCAGCCCAACCACCAGCCCACAGTCTATGGGCAAGCGTTTTTCGCACTCGCATTCTTCTCTCCATGCACCACATCAGATGGCATCGTCCTTCCACGCGTCATCCGTTATGGAAGCTTCTGCTCTGAGCGCTGCATATGCCTCACAGGTGGATATTGATGGTCTCATCCAAGACGAGATTGTTGCTCATCGGGGATCGTCCCACAGCACGCCCTTTGGTTACTTTTGGAATGTGGGTAAGCTGAGCGAGTTTACGTTTTCTGACCGCTTTGTGCGATCAAATGTCTTTGATATACCCGAGCGTCCCTGCTTGTTTCCTTCTGAGAACAACTCCTTGGATGGTTCTGTACCAGACTCACCCAAGCTGGAAGACCAGGATGACGATTGCAGCCCAGTCTTTGACGATCAAGATACACAAGTTGTGGATTCGCTCTCGGTGAATGACCGGCGTCATAAGCACCAGCAAATGGATGACTCGCCATGTGGTACAAACACTAGCTGGCGCCTTCGATTGTACCCAGTAAGTTGATTTCTGCCTTTTATCAACAGTGCACATGTGCAGGTGGATATCGCCTACAACAACAGTGTAATCCATCCGAGAAAAAGGAGGGGGCGAAGGAAGAGAGAGCGAGAGAGTGTGAAAAAAGAGAGACAGTGTCAGTGGACGAAAGAGGCAGAGTAAGGGTGAATGGCATTATCTCATCCTCTTCAATACAAACATTCCTCGGACATGTGGGAGCAGTAACCCAGGAAGCGACCAACTAAATTAGATGGAGAGAGGATAGGGTTGTGTTTCGAATCGTTTCTCTCTCCTTTGTTATCTTCCCGCCCCCCCCTGTTCCTCACCTGTTTTCTCTGTCCTGCGCGTGTTTATGTGCTATCTTTCTTTCTTTTTGCCTTTTTCAGAACAGCAGCGCATTGCATGCATTTGTCGTCCTGCCGTTCTCTCGTACATCTTTCTGCGGACAAAAAATTTTGTGTTTAACAATGTGACCTTGTTCACCAGGATGTATATATGTGGAGAGAGTACTTCCTAGGAACATCACATCTTAACCATACCACTCTTCTGCTTCACCCCTATTCTTTTACGTTGATTTTCTAGCATGGACGTGGCGATCGATACCGTGAGAGCGACCACATTGGCCTGTATCTCCATCTCGATTTTCCAACACTGGCCAAAATGTCACCCAGCGAGTTTACGCCATCATCAGGACGGAGAATGTCCTGGGCAGGCCGTATGACATCCGATCGCTACCGTGTCTCGCTCTTCCTAGCCACAACAGAGGGCACTGTCATTGCACGAAAAGACTTTATCGAGACATTCTCGGGCACAGGCCCCACTCCTGGCTTGGGTAAGCTTATAGTTGCTCTCTTTTCTCACAATAGCTGGTCTTTTATTGCTTTCACAGCTGATTTCCTCTTGCATATAATACTGACGTTTTTTTCCCCCTTTTTTTCTTTGTTAAACCTTGATGTCGTACAACTGCAGGTTTCCCCAAGTTTGCTAGCCGCAAGGCAGTCGAGGATGCTGTGCGCATCTTTTCAGAGGCAGAGGAGGATTTCGTCGAGACGGATCTGATCGCTGGCGCGCTCTTCCAGTACGAGCCAATTACAGCTTAAAACTGGCTCGCGTTGCCTTCTGGCGCTGATTTTAGCGCGTTTGCTTTTTTTTTTTCGTTGTTTCTGTTTAATGCCAAAGCAATATCAGTTGTAGCAAAAGAAAATACCTGTACCAATAGTGATTTTATCCCAAAAAAAAAGCATGGCTTCTTCAACCCTTCCTCTTTTGTGGGGTGTCATCCCGGAGACAAGAAGGAAGGTTTTTTTGCCTTTCAAAACGAGTGGCAAGAAAAGGGGGAAAAATTCTGTTGGTGATGGGATATGATTGCCTTAAGCGGTTTGGTACCTGAGCCACCCATACCTATTTGACAAATATATTGAATCTTTTATCACATTCCTGGCATTTCCTCACAAGATGGTTGCATGCATTGCATCTCGTAACCCCGCTTCGACCATTTAAATTCTTGGAAATCCCAGCCAGTCTTCAACCATTGAGCGCGTGTGAACAATTAGGGTTAACGCAAAAATGGTTTTGACCAAGCTGGAGAAGGCATTGCTCACATTTCTGCCCCCTAATCTTCCAGTAGATGGATTCTATTCATCACTGACCCATGGCAGCCATCAGAGGTACTTTTTTTATTGCCTTTACACGTCACTCTCTTCTGCAATAGCTCCGTTGAACAATGCCCTTCCCTCCACCCCTTCTCTAGTTCAATATGTACCTTTACTTGTCAGAGGAGATGTCTACAACGCGACTTTCAAAAAATATGTGCATATATGCCGTATTGTTATCGATTCTGATCACGCATTTTGTATTACTATGATTATTTCCAGGCCATTGGCATGGTCCAAGCGGAATATGGCGATCGTGCCATCGTGGGTACCAGACAAGCGAGCACCGGGTTTAATGAAGTATGGCATCTTGTATTTTGGTTACACTCGTTACAGGACGCGTGCTGTGTAGGATTAGCTTGCACTGGGATGTTCATCAAAAGTTACATTCTTCATAATTTTTTTTATTGAACAACAATAGTCCATCGATCCGGATGCTTTCGTTGCTCATGTGTGCAGAGGGCAAAGCGCGACTTTGGGACACTGCTATGGAGGACATTTCCATGTTTCATGGGCAGAGTATACTGACTCACATCCTATGGAACCACTCGGGCAACTTTTTCGCATCAATTGACGAGAAGGGCAAGATTGCCATTTGGGCTAACAAAGTATGATTCTCACGGAGAACTTGTCCATGGTGGCATTGTTTCATCAATGATTCATCGGTTTATGGCCATTGCATAACTCAAGCATTCGCGTTCGTTTCTTCATTACAGAAATACCTCAATACTTGGCTTCCCATCTACACCGTTGAGATGCACAATCCCGTCATCTGTTGCGAGTGGATCAACCCGGACAGAATGGTAAATACCGCAACATATCGTGTTTACACCTACAACTAGAGACAATCGACTTCAATGTTGGGAAAAGGCTTACCTTCAAGTACTCACCTAATACTGCCCTGGTCTTCTCGTGAATAGTACGTTGCCAAAGAGGATCCATCAGGAGGCGGAGTGAAGTATGCACGTGAGCGAACCGTTTGGTCAAGGAACTCTCTTGCACTTGTTTTACTCACATCGGATGGACAGGTACGCTCTTTTCATATATCTGTGGATAAGACATCCCCACGGCATGACGACGGGACAAAAACTAAGCAACCGCTCCTACCTCGCCCTTGGATCTACTTGATGACTAGTTGGTGGCGATCCATAAGCCGAACGGACACTATTTCACGCATATTACGACTTCATTACCTCCTCGCTCAGGAAGCGAAAATCAAATCGCATCAAGGATATCTCATGGAGCCATGATCAGTGATGGTAAGATACTAGGGGGATGTGAATCAAAGTCTGATCAGAGAATATTTCCTTTGGATTTCTAATGAACATAATGGGCGGAACAAATTTTATCTGGTGTTTGTCAATTATAGCCACAGAAGGTATTCAGCTTGCAATACATTCGTGCAATAGCCTGCCATCGACCGTCAACGTGTATCAGATTTTCTTGCGATTCACACCAGAGGTGGTGTTCCGTTGCGATGCCAAAGCGATTCTGTACCTTTCTAATCCACTTACCGGTCAAGGATCTCTGATGGCACCGAGCATGCTGCACCACCTGCAATGGCTGCCAAAGACAGCCAACAAACCTTTCTCGATCGCCGTAGCACTTGCGGACAGAAATGTGGTGGACGAAGGAAACAACGACTCGGCAACTACCGTCCATTACCGCAGCCAGGTCGTCGTGTGGGACATGGTCGTCAAGGTTGTCAGCTTTCATCCTGCATTTCATGATCTCTCAACACGGCGAAGTGAAGCCAATTCAGGACAACCTTCTTTGGTACGTCGATCGCTTAGTATATTTATGTGGATGGTAACACTAATTGGGAATATATTGTCTAATCATTTTTCGCATCACATTCCAATTATGTGCTATAACGATGAATAGACATTTGCTTTGGCTGGAGAATATCAATTCTCTGACAAGTTTGTATCGACAATGACTTGCATTCAGCGAACGAGAGAGTTAGTTGTCGGCTTCTCGGATGGAAGTATAGTCGGTTTGGACAGCCAGGCTGGAGGGCTCGGACTTGCAAGGCGCACGCATCTCAGTGGTTTCTCTGGCTCCAAGGTCCGATCACCACCTGTGACACTTCACTCTTCACCCAATGGACTATGTCTGATGGTTCTCTATCTTTGTGGAAGAATATCTACGCTTAATCTAGTCCCTCCGAAGGCAACCATTGCAGATGCGGCGGTAGACACATCGATCGACATTGATACCCTTGCGCAAATAGCGATCCTGGCTATTGTCAATGAGTGGGATTACACTGACATCATAGCCAAGGTGGTTGCCGTTACCAAGTCGACAGGCGATTTACTTTTGGCGGATCAACTCATGGAACGAATGTACAAAAGCTCCACACGGATATCTGGTGCAGAGGAGTTGGTCATGAACGAATGTGCGTTCCTCCCACAATCTTCTCTGCTGCGACGAATCCTTGCCTTCCAGTTTGTACTCTTTCAGTCGCTTCCGAACAAAAAAGTTCAGTTTCGAGCAACATCAGCTTTGTTGCAATTATTTTCGTTGGGTGAAGTCTTTATGGGTAGTTGTACATCAGACCCGGCAATTCTTGCGGCACACATGGATACGGGTTCGACAACCCCAACCTCAACGTCCCCGACATCGAACCAACCAACACAGACTCCTCTAACGGCTGTTCAAGGACATGCAAATAATCCTGCACAACTCAAGTTTGATAAGGACACTCTATGGTCACTGCTACCACTCGTAGGCTGGACACTTGAGCTTTGCACCGTGATATTCCGAGAGCTGGCGATGTTTTTAAACGTAAAGAAGAGTCACCAGGAGAGTCGTTCGAGAGCAGCATCCCAAGATTTTGGTGCGCTTTTGACTCCTTCACCAGGATCACCAGTGACACCGGGGACAACGGGCTCGGCTGGTCATGCACCTACGATTCTTTGTCTGCTCTACCATGCACGAACCCGACGAACGCTCCGTAACTTGCTGACACTGATAGAGCAATACCATTCATATCTTAAAAATCGCGAGCAGCTTTATATGCGGGTGATCAAGTCTGGTGGACCTGTTGAGGCTCCTCTCGCCACTGGCGGAGGGGCAGGTGGAAACGCCAATAACAACAGCAGTAACGAACTTCAAGGAATGAGCATCAGTGATGCGTTTGCGATGCGAGAAATTCACATCACGACCTTGTTCCAGCACGTAGACTCGCTAGTGACGCGGTGTCCGCTTAAAATTGGCGTAGTCAAGTCCTTCTTGCGTGATTTAGCCAACATTGGACCTGGGAACAGATCTAATGGACAAGGAACACCAACATCAAACCCATCAACAGGAGTAGGAGCAGGAACCGCTGGTGGCAACGATGTAACAGCAACAGCAGCGCACGCCATTTGGCAGGAACAGTCTGTCCTGGTGAAAGGTGTGGTTCCACCTGCAGCGGTCACTGCAACAACGCCATCTGGAGGCTCTACTACTACTACGACAAGCAATGTTCAAGTGACGGCAACCCTCGCGCAGGCACGGTCAGAGCTGCAGATGATGACGCGGAGGTACCCAACGTTGTGGGAGATGAACCGGCTCATGTTCGCAACAATCCACTGGCTGGACCTCGAGCCTGCGCCGGCGATCGTCTACCCAACCCGGATGTCACGTCGCCAAAAGTTGGCCGCTATTCATCCGAATCGGTGTCGGATCGATGCGGTGGCAGCTATTCGAAATCGGGTGCCTGGAAACGGCGGTAGCATCGGAGGAATGGGTGCAGGAAGGGTTGGGGTTTTGCCTACCCATGCTGCATCACATCATTATCCAGGGTCGGCAGCAGCGGTACCCGGAACTCAACTACCATCACAAGGCGGCTCATTCGCTGGATCACGCTCAAATTCCATCTCGTCGGTATCAGGTATGCCTAAGCCTGTAGGACCCTATACCGAATCTCCAGCAGAGCTACCCAGCGCTACACAGCCATTCTCTCAGGCGTTTTCGAGGAGGGCATCGACGATGGTGGCATCAATCGGTCCCACCGGAGCAGCAGCAGCAGCAGGTGTGGCAGGACAAGGACTCCAAGATACAACGGGTTCTTCTGTCGCGACATCAGTAGCTCTCGGTAACGCTTCATCATCGTGGTTCTGGGGTCAGGAACATGGGTTCGATAGCTGGAACAGTGGCGATGAAGGCGAAAACGAAGTGGAAAGAATGGAAACCGAAGATGAAGAGGAGGATAACCTCCAAGTTAAATACCTTGGCTGGCGACTCGACGCTAGTGCGAGCGGCAGTAGTAGTAATAGTGGTAACACTGATGGCGACGATGTCTGGGAGGACGATGGGTACGTTAATCTCCAGCAAGCCAAGTGGGACGACGATAGAGAGGAAGGTGAAGAAGATGACGGTGTAGCTGGAGGAGGAGGATATCCGCATGAGAATGGTAATGGTCCTCTTAGCGAGGATATCGAGCTACCAGCTGCCAATGCTGATAGTGAGACAAGAGCTAATGGCAGAGTTGATGGACGAGAAGTATCGACGTCAAGTTTGGTGGCAGGTAGTCCATTCTTCTCGGCCAAGGCTCAAGAGGTCGCTACACGCACACTTCCATCATGGACTGTCTTTGCTCGACTGGAGACAGCACAAATTCTGTATGACGAACGGAATGTTGTACAGGGCGTGTTGATGGGTATCTATGGAGGCAGCGCTACTAGCTCGTACCAGCCCTTAGCCAACAGTATCATAAGCATTGAAACCTACTTTGATGACATGGCACGAGTGGAGGCACAGAGCCGCAAACGGCGCCTCGGCGTTGATTGGATCCGCAAATCAAAGCGGTATAAGGCTAATCAAGGCCATGGACGACGCTGTATCCGATGCTTGCAAATCGCAACGACGACCTCGACGAGTAGTAGTAATGGCAGTGGACCAGGTGGAGTAGGGGGAGGAGTATCCCATGTAGCGGCTGGTGGCAGTGGTACTAGCAACAATGGTACTGGAGGTACCAATGTTGCTAATTCGGTTCCACTCACCCCTCAGACACCAGGCATTGGTGGTGGTTCTCTTGGACCTGGAGGTCTAGCATGTCAAGATATTGCAGCGAAGACGCTGTGGTATCACAACTATGACCGTTCTTGTATTTGTGGTGGTATGTGGCTAGAGCTTTGAAAATCTCGGCCTTTCCCCTCCTTTGTGCAAGTGCAGCAATCAAGGAAAAAAAAAGAAGAAAGAATCGTACCAGTTGAGCAGACATATGTATCCAACGTTTAATAGTAGTAAAAAGTCAGTTGAGAAGGAGGTTGTATGTATTCGAGATTCATTAGTCTGATATACACATGTTCTTTTGTGCAGCTCTTGTGTATTGACATGCAAAAAGGGGGGGCGGAGGAAAGTGGGTTAAGCCCACACTTCCTAAAAAAAGATATCTTTTGAAAAAGCGATGGGTCCTGTGTAGATCCAAATTATAGCATCCATGTAGTGTGGCACAAGCAGCTATTCCCAACGGTTATCCGTGAACTGCGGCCCTTTTCCAGGTATTTTTTCATTATCGGGTGACCAAATTAATTGACAAGTAGAACAACAATCCATTCTATTTGATCTTTCTCATTCCTTTATGACGGCTGTTGGCAGAACAAACATCTTTTGAATAAGACTATGAGGTAGGAGCTTAGGAAAGGGGAGAGAGAGAGGCAAGGAGGATGAGAGGGGGTGGATGAAAATTGTCTGTCTTTCTGCTCTCCTCCCCCCCCCCTAAGATAGGATGGATGACAGTGAGATTCTATCGTTCAGACCTGATTCGGTTTGCAATTGTCATTTAGAGGAATGATAAAAAGAATGGATTGCCAAGGGGGCTTGTTTTAGACAAAATAAAAGCCATGCCATGGAAGCCATAGTAGTAGCAAGGACAAAACAACAAAGAGAGAAGGTTAAAAGAGAGAGAAAAAACCACATTTCTAGTGGATGCGCCTATCGAAAGGAGAGTCAGTTGGGCCACATCCCCCACTTTTTTTTTGCTCCAAGGTAGCGATAGAGCCGTTCACAGCCACCTTTCCAGGGCCATTGAATTACTGCACTTCGCTATCGCATCATGACAAAGTTTAGATTTCTCTCATCTAGCTGGCGGTTTGTGGGAGTGATGGTACGTACTCTAACAGGCAAATGCCGTCGATGGGTTCATACCCTTTGCGTCGTGGCGTTGAATTGGAATAACCTGAGAAATAAAAAGACCGAGTGCACTCACGCGTGTTATGGTTGGATATCATCAGTAATTTATTTCCTTTTGATGACTATGCAACGTATGGAGAATAATTGCCTAGACATGAAGTATTTTATGTCGTACTTTTTTCAGGATCTATCGGGACCTGCCGTAACTCTCGAGCAGTTGGTTTCGAGTTTGTACTAATGATCTCCATAAGGTCTATACAATACCCCGAGAATGAGAATTTTTTTCCTCAAATGCTTGGCACCAAATATTGGGGTCAGAGCATAAAAGGCATACTAGTAGCAGCATTGCAAAGCTGATGCTTGTATTTTCGTGGGTAGTTACCAAATGTTCAAGCGAGAGAGAAAGAGGAAAAAGGTGGAGTAACATATTGTTCATCCCAAGCTCACCGCATGAACCGTAAAAGAATGAAGGGTGGTAGCCACATTAACGTAACTGTGGTTATTTTCTGTTTTGGCTCACGGCGTTTTTTTTCTTCGCTCTGAGATACGCTTCGTCGTCACCGTTTCGATCTCCACAGGAATTGCGGAAATACTATTCTTTTGCTTTGTCATTGCTCTCGATGTGTTTTGATCCCTAAACAGCTTGTGCTTGTCTCTTTTTGAGTCACACCAACAGACTTATCCGATTGTTTTTGTCGAGTAGCCGTGGCAACAAGGATGATGAATTGTTTTGCTTTACGTTCGACAAGGCTCACAGCCTTGAGCAGTAAGGACTAGAATGGATGAAAAAAAAAGTATACATGGCATCGAGGCAACCTCCCGATGGGCCTAAGAAGGATCTAATGTCGCTAACGCTGGTCAAAGGGTCCAGCAAGGAAGATGAATGATGCGTGTAAGAGTGTTCTGAACTTCACCTCCTCTCCCCAGTGTCATGTAATTCCCATGGTACAACGACAACAAATAAAATCACAATAGTAAAGCGAAGAGCAAGGGATTTGTGTATTTCTTCATGGTAAAAGGGTTGAAGGGTGAATTGGATCCCCCTTTGGGGTGCGGGTATACACTCTACAGGGATCATCCTTCTATCCAAAAACTGATCGTCGCGTCGTTTCCCGAAGACGAAAGGAGCGCGAGCGAGCGACAATAAAAAAGAATAAGAACGAGACGTAAGCGATGAGGATGAGAAGGAGGCAAAGGGACAGCGAGGAGAAGAGGTAAGCTTGAGCGCGCGGAGTGTCCTATCCCTCTCCTCCTATCTGTCTTTTCCCTCCCCCTCTCCTTTCGTTGGAAAATGTTCTCTTTCCTCAATCCACCCATGCCCCTACACATATTCTCAGTACGTTCTCTTTTCTCTGTCTCTCTTTCCCCCTTTTTGATGACGCTGTGTTCTTCTAGCAGTGTCCTGGTGGACCTCATTGGGTCAAGGGTTATTGTTCGTATGAGAAAATTGTTTGTACAAATATGTGGACTGTATGTTTACATAGCTTGTAGAAGCTCGTCCACGACAAATTTTCAACATGGAGCTTTGAGCCGATCGTCGGGATAGCTTGGGGGAGAAGGAGGAGGAAGAGGAGAAGCGCGCGAGAACGCAGAGATTTAACGATATAAACAAAGAGACGGTGTAGTCCGTGATGCAGTTTGTTGTTGAGAACAGGGAGTGGATGAACATGTCTGTGAGATATATGGGTGTGTGGGTGGGGGTGTGGGTGTGTATTCATGACCGAGTAACAGCTCTCTTGATCCTCCCCCGTTGGGATTATGGACGACTCCGTTGTTTGGTGGAAAGGGGACTGGACGATGGGGTTAGAAGTCGAGGTCGATCCTTGCTTGCTTGTTGTCTTTCGTTCTTGTCGTCTTTTTTTACGTTCCTTTCATCCTCTCCTCTACCTCCCTCCATCCCTCCTTCTCCTTCCTCACCCCCCTCCTCCGCCACCTCTATCCTCTCACTCTCTTTTTGCTGTCTACATTCTTGTCTTCTGTAGGCATTTCTTGTCTTTCGTTCCACCCATACCTCTGCCTTTATTTTTCTTCTTTTTCCTTTTGTGCTTTTGCTCTTGGTTCGCCCTTCATTATTTTCTCCTCTGCCTGTTCGCACACACCTTCGTCGACTGTGAAAACGTAGTTTAATAGACATCGTATGTATCTATACTTTTCTCTATTGACAAATTTAAGAATGCATGGCTAAATAGCTGATGGAATGAGATCCCCGAATTCACGTTCTCCTGTCTTCCATGTCTCTGAATATGTCAACGCGTCTCGACGAACCTTGGATATGACTTGATTCCCCGCTTTCTTCATTCTTTTTTTCTTTCCTCTTTTCCACCCATGCTCGACATGGTGCAGCAACTCGACCTGTATGTATATATGTATGAATGTTGTTAGCCAAGGGTAGATTAGACTTTTCTCCGTTTTACCTATCCAATCTCTTGGTTGTCGTTCACACTCTTCTTTGGACTCGCTTGCATGACAGTTGATCCTGACCCTACCTTTTTATACCTCTTCTTTTTTGTTCTTTTCATTGTACCCTTTCCTTCCACCCTTTCACGTCCTATAGTAGCTTCACAATTCACGACGACGACCACCACCACCCCTTCTTTTCTACCAGTCCTTTTCTTTTCTTATCCTTTCTATCACCCCTTACCCTGTTGGAAATACAACACCATTTGTCCACTTTCGGGCAGGCCTGACTATCTGTCTGACTGGCTTGCCTACGGGTTCGCGCTTTCTCCTTTCCCTTTTCCCCTCCCCCTACTTTCACTCTCACTTTTTTTTTATTCTCCTGATAGCCTCTTACCTCCAAAAAGGATTCCTAACTTTTGCTTGTATCTGTTGGATTAACGTACAGCCCTACGAGCCCTTGGCATCCAACAAAGATTCCAGTCTTGCGTGATCGCATACCCAGGGCCTATCCAGCTATTTCGGCCTTTTTTTCTTTCTTTCTTTCTTTCTTTCCCCTTTTGCTCCTCTTCCACTGCGACACCCTTGCTCTCATTCCTGGTTCACGCATAGACGTGCTTGCCTTGAACGTCCATCACCTCCTTTCAACAGTTGCAGATATTATCAGCAGAATCAGCATATAGCCAGGCGACCTGTCATTGTCATATCACCAGACAGCAATCGTTGCCATCACCATTTGCCTTCATCTATCCATCACTTTTATCGATACCCTTGTTGCCCATAGCTCCCTCCTTCTCTCTTCCTGCGTCTTTTTTCTTCTTTTTTCTCTTTTCATCCTTGCCACCGCTTTTAATCCTCTCCCCCCCCTAGAATCTAGCTTACTTTCCTCTTGTGTCGTTTCACCGATACTTTCCTTTACTTTCTACGGAAACAACGACAGAAAAAGTATGCATCAAGCTCTTCCTGCAGCCTCGCCGCTGGAATCGCGACGGTTATCGGTCGGTAGTAGCGACGGAGGCAGTAGCCCGCTTCAGAGTGCCAGTAACAAGCCTCTGGCAAGTAGCGGAGCAGCACCAATGCAGCATCACATGAGGCGCGGAAGCTATAGCGCCTACTCGTCAGGGTTCCAGTATCATCGCCCCTTGAGCACTGGCTCCATGCAGGCGTCAGCCTCACCGTCATCAACTCCCACGCCATCGGGCATGCAGCATGAGAATGAATCTTACCAGACATTGCATCAGCAACATCAGCAGCACCTGCTCCGTCTACATCAGCAACAACAACAAGTGCAGGAACAACAACAACAAGTGCAGGAACAACAACAACAACAGCAACAACAAGCGCACCACGCTAACTCCCATCCAATGAATCAGCATGTTCAATATCCCGGTCAGACGGCCCATGCGGCGCATTTCCTCCCGCCCTCGTATGCACCTGCGCCACCGCACGGGCACACAGCACCCAACTACCTGCCGCCGCCACCTGCAGCAACAGCAACAGGTCACACACCCCCAGCCACACCACAAGCGCAAGCACATCACGCTCCGACACAGCCACCGACACCTCAGGCACAACATTCCAATGACACGGGGGTACAGCAACGAGAAGGGGCTGCTGGGGCCAAGTCGGCACCACCGTTGCGTTCGCACTCACATTCCCTGAGCCATTCACACGCCCAGCAATATTCGCGTGAACACCCAGGGCCATATTCATTCCACGACTATCCGTACCGGCCACACACCAACCCCCCCATCCACCAGCGCCATCCTCAGCCACCCCCTTTCTCACCTCCGCCTCCCTCGGAAGCGCAATTAAGCACCACAACCGAAGAAGGACAGAACGGTCTCATTGCCAACGGCCAACCTCGAGCATCAACATCACATGCAGATGATCATACGCAGCAAGCATCACCCTATCAACAACAAAATCAGCATCGTCACCACCAACAGCAGCAGCAGCAACAGCAGCAACAGCAAGCGCAGCCAGCTAGCTCAAATGGCGACGACAATGGTGGGTCGGACGAAGGAGAAACTTGCGAGACAAACAATGAGATCAAGTGGACGCCTGCAGAGGTAAGGTTGCATTGATCGATAGGATGTGACAAGCATATGTTACATGTTTGCTTCATCGATTGGGCATAATCAACCCGAAATCCATGAAGCGGATAATCTTCCCCTACTTTTCTTCCCCCTCCCCTCCCTTTCTCTCTCCCCTTTGACATCCCTCTTGGTCAAGACGCTGAAAACCATACCATACCATACCATACCATACCATACCATGCATTTGGCTGAGCTACCCTCTTTTGTTGTTGTTATTGTTACTGTTTGTGGACATCGATGACGACGTTGTTATTGCCAACCAGGAGCAGCAGGCTGCACAAAAGGGACACAAAACATGCCACCCCTATCTTTGACATTATATCCTTGCTGTCATGCTCCTTCTTCCTCTCTCCCATGCACACACCTCCTGTTGACGTTTTTGTTGTGATGCACTGTGTCTGATTCCCCCAATTGGAATGGAAACCCTTCAGTGGGAAGACAGAGGGCAGAAAGAGGTTATTGTACCTCCTTCGTGTGCCTACCGGTCTTTGATGCATTCAGCCCTTTTGTGCGCCTATCGTGTTCTATTGTTTTGCATCTGGAGGATTTGAATTCGATTTTCAATCTGTTGTCTTTTGACCTCAAAGATAATAAGTCATAGAATAAGTGAGCGCGAGAGGGCGTGAGAAAGAGTGAGAGGTAGAGGTTCACAGCCGTGGAGGGACAACAATACTAGCACAGAATGAGAATGTCTAAATGGAGGCGGGTGAGCACACATGGCTCAAATGATTCTCCTTTACATTTCTTTCAGCCATTATTTCAAACCTTTCTGTCGGGTTATCATTCTTTTGTTGTTTTCCTTTGGCTCTCGCAAGTCATTTGCGCCGGTTGCCTTGTTAGAGGTTAAACTAGCTCTGTTTTCTTTTCTTCTTATGTCTATCTGTTCTTTACCAGGGGTGCATGCGTGATGCTATGGCGTTGAACTTGGCTGATCATGTCCTTTGTAGCATTCATTGTCTTTTCAGTTTGATATAACTCTCTTTATATTTCCTTTCTTGTTCTTGCACATGAGGAGAGCAGCCTCGTTCACATCAACTCTTTCAATTCTCTCATGTGTTCGAACGCCGATGTTGTTGGTTCTTTTACCTCCTCTTTTCTCGTCGTGACCAGATATGTTTATCTCTTGTTTGTTGCTCATTCCCCCTCCCCTATTTGGGTCTACTACACGCGCGTTCTGGGAGTTATTTTCAGTCACGACACGAAAAGGTACTTCACGAGAGGGTACTTGCTTACGTTGTTTTATTATCATAAGAAGGAAATAAGGAGAAGAGAGGGGAAAAGACACAATGCAGAAGTCAAGAGTAAAGAGGAGAGAGAGAGAGAGAGGAAGCGAGGGAGAGGGAGAGAAGCAGAGAGGAAAAAGGGCAGGGATGGACAGGGAAGAAGGGGTGAAGAATGATGCTGGATGTAACAGAGCACAAATGACGGACAGAATCAGACCTACTGAATACGAAGCAAGACAAAAAAAGGAGGCATGGGAGATGGAGGGATGAATGTGTGCGTTGAGGACACTTTGTGCAGGGAGTGGCATGTCAGTAGATGTGGCAGGTATATCATTATTCCTATAAAAAAACGAATAGGAGTAAAAGCGGGTAGCAAAAGAAGGAGGAAAATGAGAGACAATAGCGCGATGAATAGGATGGAGGCCATTTATCCGAGCATTATCTCGCGCATCCCAACTGACGGATGGATGTGGTTCTTTTGGCTAACAGACAAAACGACGCTGTGCAATGACCGTCGTGCAGGGGTGACGGGAGTACGAGTATGTACTGCAGTTTTACTCCAAAACGCATTCAAAACGAAAACGCGTTGCATTCATGACGAAAAAAAGATGAGCGCGTTTCTCTTTTATTCCTGTCTTCTGGATAACTTGGAAGAATATCAATAGTGAGACATCCTTTATTAGCGTCTGTTGCTGAACAGCGTTCATTCGAGGGGGGAGAGGGAAGAGGAGAGAGGAGGACAGATATAGAAAAAAAGGTGGTGAGTTTGAAAAGAGTGGAGGGGAGGACGGGACGATGAAGGGGAGAGTGAGAGCGAAAGGAAAAGGGGTGAGGGGAGGAGGCGAGGCGAAGGCGGTTGTGTCCTACCTAGACATAAGGATGCGTTCCTTGCGCGGGATGAGTGAATGCTGCATGTCGCTTATCCTTTCAGCATGTGTGTTGTCGAGCCTTCGTTGGATGCCGAATCCAGACATCTTTGTCCTCATAGTGCAACAATATGCTTGAGCACAGTTACGGGAGAGCAGCGTGCACACAAAACGCTGTCCACACACACATATACACACAAACACACTCAAGCACAAGCGCACAAACCCTCTTGGGGCTCAAACGACGAGGAATTCGTTGGACCATCCTATGAAAAGAAAAAGAATGGAACATTTCCAATCCGATACATCCACTACCATGACCATCATCACACAACCTCTCGACCGACCGAGCCCATGGCACATCGTCTGTTATGTGGTCTGCAAAATACAGTCAAGAAAGGGGTGAAGAAGGACAGGGAGAGAAGACGGAGAGTCATAATGCTGTGCAACGATGGCCACATTCCCTGTTTCATTCCAGTGGCATTGCCTCTTGCCTCGCTATGTACCTTCTTTCTCGGCACCCAACAGTCTCCCGTCATCCGAATGCTTGTCGTTTGTCCTGTTACTGTTGTTGGTGTAGACTCAGCATCCCTATCGATTTGCAGCCATTGAAGGGACAAAGAGGAAAGAGGAAAGAGGAAAAGAGAGAGAGAGGGAGAGAGGGGATTCCTCGGTCCTCCATTCATTCTTTCCGTTTTGGGCTTTTTTTCGGTTGTTACCAATGTTGCTTTTGTTGGCCTATCCTGATTGCTTGCCCCTGTGTTTCCGTTCGCATGCTGTCAGGTCAATTCGCATACTTCAAATGTGAACACACACTTTTTTTTTCTCATGTCTCTCCTCTCGTGGATTTCCCTCTCTCTCTTTCTCTGTCTCTGTCTCCTTGGGGCGGACATTTTAGCTCGTTGGTTTGTGCACCACCATCACGTCCTCTTCTTGGTTGTCCTCCACCATTCACTGAACAGTGAGCACGAGGCCAATCGTGTCTACCTGGTATCTCGCAGCTGTTCATACTTGGGTTGTGTGACCCCATTTAACATCCTTCTCTCCTTCCCAGTGAAAGAGAAACTCATCCCCGCTGAGAAACGGTGGCACTGGATTAAACAAATCTGATGAAGGAAGCGTGAGAGGAGAGGGAAAGAAGCAAAGAGCGTTTGCTCAATCGTTTGTTGTCTTGTATTATCCATCCGTCTTTTGGTGCAAGTAAAAGTGAACCTAAGCAATAGGGACAGCCCAGGAAGGAGAGATGGATAAAAGCTCCCCCTACTCTACCCCACATACATAACAACAACAAAGGCGGCAGCATCAAAGAAACAAAAAAAAAAGAAGACACGCGCGTTGGTTCAACCACCACCCATCCATGCCCTGCAAACATCCACACAACTGTCCTTGGATGCATGCTCTCTACGGCTATTTCGCTTCGTTTTCGTTTTTCTTCTTTTCTTTCTCCTTTTTTTTCTTTTCCTCTTTTTCTTTTTTCTCAGCATTCACCCACCACCCTGTTCACCTTTCCTGCACTCCCTTCTCTCTTCTTTTTTAATTTCCATCCCTCCTCCTATCCTCCTGTCCATCATTGCCTATCTACCCTTACTTTCCATCAAATATCGTATTCCTTGATTTTCGTTCACTCCATCCCTCATCCTTAACACTCCTCAACTTTCTTCATTTGGTTCCTAACCTTCCACCATCCTTTCGCTATTAGGACAACCTTTTGCGAGAGGCAGTTGTCAAATTTAGCGGAAAAGCTTGGAAGAGAATTGCAGAATACTGCTTCCCCGACGGTTCGCGTGATAAGGACCAGTGTCTTCAACGGTGGAGAATGATTTCAAAACCCAGGTCTGTCAAGGGTCCATGGACCCCCGAGGTAAGAATCGTCTTCTCTATTCTTTCTTTCTTTCTTTCCATGTTTTGTTGGCTACCTTCATCATCACAATATTACGGACAAGTTGTATGGTGTGAAAGGAAATGAAGAAAAGAAAGATGCACTAGGGCGTTGCGAGGAGTAGAGCGAAGAGTGTAGGACGAATAAAATGTCGTGGAGTGCAAGTGGAGAAGGAGCAGTTACAGTAAGAGTGGATATAGACGGTGGGAGGTAGAATCCTCAGCACCACCTTCGGTATCACTCACCCCTCCCGTGTCTATTATCGATTAGCCCAAAGACATTCAGCCGTTGAAACGGCCAGTGTCTCTCACCTCTCCATGCATTCTTCGTGCAACGGTTGTGCTTTGCTCTCTGTCATCTGTCGCTCTTGCGCTTTTTTTTTCTGTTCTGTCTCTCGCTCATGTTCTCGACCATGATACTTCTGCTGACCAACACCACACACGCTATGTCCACCCCTTTGTCCCTTTTCGATTTTCCGCATGATGTGTAAAACCACATACATGCATGGTTTCTAGGAAGATCGTCAACTTCGAGCACTCGTGAACGAACTCGGAGCCGAAAAATGGGTGCTCATTGCTAGCCGTCTTGGCTCAAGGACGGGAAAACAATGCCGCGAACGATGGCACAACCACCTTGATCCCACCAGTAAGTATTGACATGAAACGAGAGAAAGAGAAGCCGATACAGGCTTAGCTTGCACGCGCACGCAATTGTTTTTTGTTTTCTTTTGTTACACCCCAAGCCCTATACATTATATGCTGCGTTGCTCTATAGCACTGCTGACATGTCACTTGTACAATTGAATAACAACACCAACCATGTAGTCGACAAGTCCCCTTTCACTCCTATGGAGGACGAGCTCATCTTCAAGCTCTTCGGACAGTTGGGATCCAAGTGGGCAGAGATGTCCAAGCTAATGCCAGGCCGACCCGATAATGCTATCAAGAATCACTTCAATACATCCATGCAGCGCAAGCGTCGACGTCTTAGTCTGCAGGACCCATCAGGTAACTGCCACATCCTTTTGGGCGTGATTTCAAGAACGTTGGTGTACAGTGTGCATGCATGCCACAACCCAACGGAAACATGGACCACAGGACCATGTCTATGATCATGATGCTTTGCCCTTTGCTGTGGTGCGTGACTCCACCTCATGGCACCCACTCCTCCCTTTCTCTCTCTCGTTCTCTTTCACTCGTTCTTGAAATTTATTTTCAATTGTCGCATGAGTGTTTACCACGGGTAT
>JAAAIY010000311.1:0-33588 GCA_016098105.1 Actinomortierella wolfii
CATGCTATTTCAGGAATAACCAAGTAGTCCTTGCTAGCAGCTAGGATTCGTTGGATGCCACGAACAGGTACGTTTTTATCGCCAGAGGTGTAGACTGGAACTGGATCTAGAGTATGAGTTCCATTAAATACAAGAAGTTCGCTTGCATTCTGCCAGCGATACATTAATATATGGTTCCAACGATTGACTAGAACAGACATATTTTTGTGGTTATTTGTGCCATTAAACAAATCCTTACTGATTCTGAGAGACAGAGAACATAACAGGATTCGCCGATGGAGGTGAATAATATTGTACCATACAGACATGTTGTCCCGTTGGCCCAAACATAATTCGGGATATTCGCGGGGAGTGGAGGTATAGTATCAAAACTCGATTCCATGGGAATCGACAGGACGCCAAGTGTATTATTCGCGCTATATAGCACAAAAAATCTCTGGTTGCTGTACGAAACCTTTTGTAACCAAGCACCATTGATAACCGATGTCTAGCATAGAATGACCAATATTTTTAATGTCGAGAGTGCGTTGAGTTTCCTGTCGGACCGATGAATGCACATATATGAGAGAGATACAGGATGAAACCCTTTGTTATGCTTACCAGATTCCAGCGCTGAGGTATAATTTCAAATCGTTGCAACGTCGAATTGAGCACATCAAAATAGATAACTTCATTATCGTTTGATATGGATCCACTATACACCTGGAATCGCTTGCTCGCCGGCTGAGGAATGTTAAACAAAGCGAAGGCATTCTCGTCCCAATCCATGTTGAACCAACCGTCTACATTGGACCATTTGGCATGTGTCGAGAAGGTTGTGTTGACTACTAAGGGAGGATCGTACCTTAGCGAGAATCCTTCGCCGTCAAGGGATAGAAGTACAAACGATCCAGCCGCGTCTACTGTACAAACCATTCTCTTGGAGCCGATAACAATGGTGTTTTTGATAGAGGGCACTTGTTCGGCAGGGATGGCGGCCACCATTTGCCATTCAATGTTATCAATGGTCAAAGGCTGCGGATTGGACTTGACAAGAACAATGTGAAGCTTGCTGGCATCTTCTCCCATGCCATAGGCGAATGCTGCACCATAAAGTGTGCTTCCTCTATTAGTGGTACCTTGGCGAGTTATACCTATTTCATGTTGTGAGACAAGTAAGACTAGTCAAAACAAGGGTGAAAAAAACTGTACCATCATCGGTTTTGTCGTAGGATAGGGATAATTCATCTTACATTCAAGAGAAAGAAGTCCCATTTTATGAGCTGTCCCTCTTTTGTTTTAAACAAATAGACCTATACAGTACAGTACTCCACTTCCAGATGCAACAATGCATTGGTCATGTCGCAATGCAGTACAAACCAAGATGAGACAAATTCTCTTCTTGGCCGTTTAAGAGGAGAGTAGGACAGTACCACCACACACCACTCTAAATTTAAGTTACACTGTTGTCCTTCCAAACTTCCCTTGCTGTTATTATGCTTTATTTGATTTGGCTACATATACCGTTGTGCATGTTGTGCATGATGATGGAGCTATCCTTGACGGGGTGATACCTGGGGGTTGGTGGACATGAGTGGATCAAATGGCTTTGGTACCCAGTCTTCGACTTCTACATCGGTCGGGCTAAGGTCTCCAGAGCCATTGTTGGGATTAACCACTTGGTTGTCTGAACTCAGCTCTGCCACTGTACTCACTGCTTGGTTATCAACTGGCTCGGTTGTTCCTGGTGAGCGGTGAACAACCAAGACGGAAAGCTCATTGTCTTTCGAACTAGGCGGTATTGCTTGCGTCACATGTTGGCCTTCTATCGCCACCTTATCAAGATCACTTTCAATCTTGTTAAACTCTTCGTAGTCACTCTCAGGTTGCTTTTGGTGTCCCAAATGTGATACATCATTGTCGCACCTGGCTACCCTTACACGCCGGCGCCTGAAGACAAACATACTGGCTAATGCAATCACTACCAACGCACCCACCACGATACCAGCAATTGCTCCTACTGCCAATGTTGACCCCGTCGATGACGATGACGATGGTGATGGTGTTGGTGTTGGTGTTGGTGATGTTTCAACGACTGATAACGAGTCATCTACGGATAGTGAAGTATATTCATCTGTGATATTCACATAATATCCCTTTGTGTACGCACCAGCATTGTTTTGATTGAGGGAGATGCTAGACAACATAGCCGCTATAAGCTCAAGTTCATTCACTGCAATGAATGGGCCATCCGTGCCACCAGCTACCGCTATCGCGCGACCCAAGCTCGGGTGAATATCAGAACCCGCGGGCTTGTCCATACGGATTAGATCAAGTGCATGAGTCCCGTTGAATATCATCAGTGTATCCATGAATGAGTCCTATCATGATTCAAGATCAGAGTAAAGAAGCTAAGAGTTTGAATATCTCCTTGAGCATTGGTATGTTGTCACCCTTTTCCAACTCCCTTCTTCGTTTTCAACATTAGCCTAAATAATACTTACGCCTACTTTTAGTTCAGTCAAAAAATAACCATACAAAGACTGTCCAACTGAGGATATTGTGCCTGGTAGGTCCGTGAGCTTGTGATCGGGACCGATGTCCCACGAATATGTAGGTGATGACGATGGCAGTGGTGGAACGTTGCAGTGGGTCAAGTTGACAGGAACTTTTGTGAGAATAATTTTTTCGACTGTAGTGGACAGAATAAAAACTGTCGCGTCACTATAGGCGATCCGCCATGGCTTTACGTCTGATGGCTACCGTGCAACAATTATCAGATAAAAAAGATGTGGAGAGGAGAGCAATGAGTTATTGGGTGTCAGGCAGAGAAGAAGAAAAATGACCTGAGAGTGAAACGCACACTCTTCTTATCAGTCATCCTTTACTTTACCATTTTCCAGAGAACCGGTAAAACATCGAGAGTTCTTGTTGTTGGGTTCAAACAATTGAATGAGATATTATCCCCAGAGGTAGAAGCATGAAACAAGGCTGATGAACCATCTGACTGAGGTGCACTAAACAAGATGGACGATAACTCGTCTGCTCGAAAGTCTGGAGGAACTACTGCACTTTCCCACACGGACTCTTTGGTGGTGTATGTTGAATTGATTGTCGTGCCAGCAGGGACTAACTGTATCATACCATACCGATTCCTCAGCATTGACAACAGGGTAACCTTCCCCATTGAATCCACAGAACAGTAAATTGCTTCAGAACCGTAGCGGATTGGTTGGGGCAGCTCATCTTTTGGCCTGGCTTCCACCAATGTCCAGTGGATCTCGCGTGCGGACTTTGGGGATGGGTTTGACTTGAGAAGGAGAAAGTAAGATCTGTTGCTATTCTTCGGATAACCATAGCTCACAACATATAGGCTGTCGGTGCTTTCTTGCCGCGCCAAACCTGAATTTACATCCAGGTACATTGAAGAGAAGTAATAATGATGGATTAGGATCGAAAACTCAACCGTGAACGCCAATACTTCAAAAATACTTTTCACATTCTTACAATAGATCGACACAATTCCCATAGCGTGGTTAATATTCGTGTGTTACAAGTAGAGGAAGGGACTCTGAATGTTATGTTAATGGGAATGAGAGAACTGCTGTGTAAATGTCAATGCATTCCTGATGAACGAGATTCAAAGTGAAAGTGAGCCACTGTTGAGTTAAATATGTATGTCTGCATTTGATGTAAGAACACAAACTCACCAGGATGTACACCTGTTTTCATGATATTTCGGGTTGCAGTGGGTTTGGAAGCCCTCGTACAAGCAGTGTAGTACAGTAACCTCTTCCCAGTCAGGAATCTCAAAAATGGAGAGTGGTGAACCACTGGTGTATGGTATGACCATCATTTACATCGTCATCATTTAGGTCGCTCTATTCGGATTTTGAGACCAACAAAAATTGGGTAGACAACACTCCTAGCGATTACAGACTTTGTTCACACGCACTTGTGTATTCAACCGTTGAAAGAAACAATAAACCTTATATGCATTGACCTTTGGAAGAATGCTCTATTGCATGTGTTCTTGCACCCGTTCCCCTGGCCCTAATAACATATATCCAAAGTTCTATCCCCGAGTTTAATTCACATCTACAACGAATGTCTCTCCGATCTGGATCGTGTTGAACGCACTGGGGTCATGTCCACGGTTTTTCATTTCGGCTTCAAGGCGTTTTGGAGGTTCAGTGACATCTTCGTCCGTCAGAATCCACTATCCATAAGGAAAATAGGAAGGAGGAGAAAAGTAGCGGGAAAATATTAGATTTTGGCATTTCTCTTTTTCATGCGTGGCTGAGAGCAAAAAAACTGAACCTTACCGTGCCCCAATGCATGCCAATGCTTTGTTTAGACAGGACATCCTCGTGTAGCCGGACGGCATCTTCAGGCGAACAATGAATAGGAGACATGAACCAACGAGGGCTATAGGCGCCGATTGGGAGCATCGACAGATCGAAAGGACCAACACGTTCGCCAATCTCTTTAAACACTGGGCAGGTCGGCACATTGTTCTCGTCGGACCCTTTGGGCACATATCGATATCCCGTGTCACTAGAGACAGTATGAAAATAAGACAAATGCTCGAATTATTCCATTCTTAACAGAGTAACTCTCGTCACTGTGGAAATTCTTGTATGGGCACCTACCCTCCAAAGAACACCTTGATGGGTTTCGTCGAGGAATTGCTCTTGGGGACGGTCTGAATAGCCCAGGAGGCCCACAATGTCCTATAATGGTCGTGAATAGATCGTCCTGTAAAATGCTGACAAGGTGTGCAAATAACCTTGATGGTGGACACACCGGCGTGAATGTCCACATCATGCTCGTCCCACCAGTCACACTCAATGACTTTATCATCTTTGATCCCAACAGAGTTGAACCAAGCTTTGTTGCCCAAAGGTACAAAGAAATAAGGGCGATGTTCCTTGTACAGCTTCTGAACAGTGGTAAGATCCAAGTGGTCGTAGTGATTGTGGCTGATAATAACAATGTCGATCCGGGGAAGGTCGTCAAGTTTGCATGGTGGTGGGGTGTACCGCTTGGGTCCCATGAATTGAACAGGACTGCATCTGCTCGAAAAGACAGGATCGTAAAGGATGTTGACTCCATTGACTTGGACTAGGAAACATGCGCTACAATAACAGAAAGAGAATACAGTAGTGGATATCATGAGTAAAAGACTCGCGCATAAACAGGATTACTCAAAGTCTATGAGTGTTTTGGGACAATAATGATACCCTGAACGTACTGTCCAAGCCAAGTGGCAGCGACCTTCTCCCACTGGGTGCCCTGTTCTGCCGGCGTGCTCAGCGAGTCAATGAGAGATCTGTCCAATGGTAGAATCTTTGGCAGCTTGGTGTCATCAGTAATCTTGGTCCTCGTTGTATCAAACTCCCAGAAGCACTTGATAAGATCCAGATGTGAGTGTCTGTGAAAACTTGGCCATGGATTCACAAATCCTTTGCCGTTGGGTGCATGGTGAGCAGGTCGCGAACCAGTCTTCCCTTTAGGTGATGATGACAATGATTCCATGGTGTGAAAGACAGGAGCAGATATAGGAAAGGTGAGTAAAACGGAAGTGAAAAAATGAAGGTGGTAGTGAAATCCCCAACGACCAAGAGCCCCTCGAGTTTTAGGGCAGTCCGATCACAAAAGTCGAAAACAAGGGAGTGAGGGGCCACGCACTAATGGAATAATGTTCTAGCGGATTGGACCAGAAGAGGGATAAACACACACCTCCAATTCTTTCCGTGGCAATGGTTGAGTGTACTATGGTCTGCCGCTGATGGTAGGCTGCTGCTCCAAAGCCAAGAAGCGATACACTAGCAGCAACAACCCGACTTGTATTGAAGGTACGCATGGGTGAGTTCAGTCGAGGACAGGAGAAATAGAGATATTATTCAGATATCTGGACAAGAGAGAAAAAGTGAATATAAGAGAAATGGAGACCAATAGAGTTCACTGGGTGAGGAATTGAGAAGAAAAGAGAAAACATGGTCAAGACAAGACCATTAAGATACAAGCTCAACAAATACTTGTGGCACTGCCCTGCACCTATACGTACTATATAACAAATTACCTTTTCTGCTCGTTCGTAGCAAACGGTGTGATTACTCACATTCTTCAATCCAGTATGGATAGACTTTGAACGGAATAACAGTATTAACAAATGAAGGTGGGATTTCTAAACAACAGGATGTTGCCAACTGAAAACCTTCACGATAGGAATGTATGAGGATCGAAATAACATTTGACAGGTTGCGCAATGCTAACGTATGAACATGATTCTATGGAAGAATGGCGTCTTCACCACAATGTCCCTTCCACAAAATACTTTATGTACATCTCACAAAAGCGTCTAATATGCAGCTCTATATTGGATAAAAGGGGAGGAAGAATCACAATCTACGCAAACCGACGCGACAAGAGTTCCTGTTAAAAACAGAAGAGAGAGATACTATATGGTTAGTCTACTTTTTCAATTGAGACTATATCGCTTTAGTATCATCTTTAGTAGGCCCATGAATCTTACATATGTCATGAAAATAATGGCACTCGTGGGTGCAGCGCGAACCACAGTAATACCGCAACCACGGTACAAACCGCGGATACCCTCAGAACGGAAGATTTCCTTGCCTGTTGCCCAAAATCCTTTGCGCGTGGTACCAACTTCTTCTTGATGGGCACGTAGCTCGTCCATTGTTTGCATGTGACTCTTGATGCAATCAGCTGGGAAAAGAATGAAATTGTATGCCATGCCAGCGATAGCTCCCGCACTCATTAGATAAGGAGCACTGAGATCAGCTTGCGTGACTTTCTTACTGCTGCCGACTGGGAGCTTTGCCTGTTCATGTGCGATCCAGAACCGACAAACAGCCTCGTACGATCCAAACCAAGCAGCTCCACCACCGACTTCACGCAAGAACGTAGGAAAGTGGCCAAGATAGAACCCCCGTAAACCATGCTGAGCATAAATATGACGGATGACGCTCAAGGGACCACTGTGAAGAGTTGTCTTCTTAGGAGTACTCGTCACCTTCACAGAATGATGTACAGCCGTTGTCGGCGCCGATACTGCAGCTGCTGCTGCTGCGGCTTTGGATGCATAAAGCTCTCCGAGCTGCTGAACCTGCAGCTTGCACTTAACCAACTCGACGGGTGTGAGAACCATAGAAGCAAACACACCTGAGATAGCGCCAGACAGACACAGCATGGGAATGCTTAGTGGAGCCGGTTCATTGGAGGTCGGGTCAACATCAGGAACAGCTACGAGCTCACGTAGCATATCTTGAGCACGTCGATAGCCTACAAACAAGACAGCATTCTCCAACATCGCTCCAACTAAGGGTGACGACAAACCCTGTAGAGATGAAAGATTATCAAACGTCAGCAAATCGCAAGATATGGAGGGAAGGGAGAATCGAGTGCAAGGATGGTGACATTGTGTATCTCAGACAAAGCGAGAAAACCCCTCAACCTCAAGATTACTCCAGTGAGGGTTTTTCTTGATTTGAGAGCAATGAATGAATATACAGTATGCTTACATTGTAAAGACCGAGAAATCCCTCAGAACGGACTGTCTTGCGAAAACAATCGTATGGACCTTTGAAGACTGGATGATCCAGCGGCTGGGTCTGGAGCCGGACTTTGATGGTATCAAAAGGAAACTCCACAAACTTGCCAGCAACACCGGCAATCTAAAAAAGCACGACAAGGTGAGAAATGCGCTCAGGTCAATTACATGCGTGCACGGTTCCATGACATGTTTGAGGGAAAAATCCGTGGAGTTGCCTGTCCCCCCTATTCCTCTGAGAAGTTATCGAATCACTTTTGACTCAGATCACCTTTTTTGACAACACAGACAAACAAAAACTGCCCTTCAAAAATCATGCTTACCGAACCAAAGGCAAGATCCTTGAGAGACTGCTCGCCTTTCTCAGAAATTGTCACCTTGGTCTCCTGCAACTCAGCCAGCTTGGAGTCGGGATATGTGTTGTACGAATGAGCCATTGTGTTGGATAAGGGTATGAAAAGAATGAACTCGACAAAAATATAACCAGAGTAGAGAAGTAAAGGTGAATCAAGGATCTCCAACCGACCAGGGAAGTGGAGAGTAAACGAATATTAAAAAAGGGAGACAATGAGAGAACAGAAAAGAGAGCGAAGATCCTTTGTGAACAACTCAGGTGAGAGACATGGCAACTTGCTGGAAGTCAGTGAAGGTGGCAAAGGGCGGAATGGTAGGCAACAAAAAAAAATAAGAGAAAGATAGGAAACAAAGACCCAACCCCCAGCAGTTTCGATAAGAAAACAGGAACTGATGACGAATGGGGCTGGTCTGGGTTATGAGAATGGGTAGTCTGTGACTTTACGACAAGCGTGAAGGATGTTCCTGAGGGATATACGGCTCGATGTTTTCTACCCTACTACAAGGAAGCACCACTAAAAGGAGTATAGTGCGAAGGTAAGTCTACTACGAACAAGGCCGAGATAAGAGTAGAAAGAATTTTTGGCAACAAAGTGTTTTTGGGCTCAGGAGACAATGAGATGGAGGATGAAAAGACGGAGAACAAGAATGGAGTATAAAAAATGAAGATGATCAGAGTAATAAAAGACATCACTCATGCTTTAAGGTAGCCATATCAACTCGAAACATCCTGCAGCGGAGCAGTGGAGTAGGCGGAGACGAATAACAGAAGAGCCCTGGATGTGAGCAGTCACTGATCTTGCTTTTGATCGTAAACATGGTGGCAAAAAAAGGTTTGGCAAGAAACGATGCGCACAAGCACCTGGATGCACACCAACGATCATTCACTCCAGAAATGACTTACTCATCGGATTCCGAGGGCGATATGGCCATGTTTGCCGAACCACCAGAGTTCAGCCCTCCCCCACCAGAGCCCACCTTTGAACACTTTATCAGAGACAAGAAGGATCAGGATCCCCAGCAGTTGACGCTCAGGCTCGTGGGATCACACCCTTTATGGGGCCACCACTTGTGGAACGCAGCAAAAATGTTTGCTAATTGGCTTGATGCCCGCCCTGAGTATACTCACAGGAAGAACGTTCTTGAGCTTGGCGCAGGCGCAGCGTTGCCGAGTTTGATTGCTGTTGTGAATGGTGCATCCAAGGTTCGAAAACAAGCCAATTCCTTTGTCTACGACTCCATCACTCAATAGGAATAATTGCAGCTAATCTTTGTCCTGTGTGCTTTCCTTTCCCACTGGCTCTTTCCGCTTGTGCTGCAGGTCGTCATCACAGACTATCCCGACGAATCATTGATCAAGAACATTGAGTACAATGTCCAGCAGAATGTACCGCGACAACTGGAGGAAAAGATTGTCGTAGTTGAAGGATACCTCTGGGGCAAAAACACCAAGCCTCTGCTGGATCACCTGAACACTACAACTGCCAATGGCGATCTCTTTGATACCATTATTCTTTCGGATCTTCTTTTCAACCACTCGCAGCACCGCGCGATGCTAAAGACTTGCAAAGAGACACTCCGACCAAAGACGGGGCGTGTCTTTGTCTTTTTCACTCACCACCGACCATGGCTTGCTGATGCCGATAACAAGTTTTTCGAGATTGCAGCTGCCCCTGTAGTTGATCCACCGGCTGGCGACGAGTCCTCTGGAGACGAACGTGACCCTGGTGGATTCGGATTCAAGGTTGAGAAAGTACTTGAGGAGAAAATGGCTCCCATGTTCCCAGAGGATCCTGGTAGCGAAGAAGTGCGCGCCACTGTCCATGGTTACATGATGTGGCTAGAATGAACTCCGTTCTTGTGACATATGTATAATAGCTCTATTGAATTCCTATCTAAAAAATGAATACATGCACAATGCACAATGCAACGGTCCTTTATTCGTCCATCGAGTACTCTTGCTCGATATTCTGGACGAAAAGCACCATCAAGTCATGGCGCTTCTGAGCCATGCTCCTGCCCAAAGGAGTCTTCATCATATCTTTGAGCCGGAATAGCTTTTCATGAAAGTGGCTAATAGCACATCCGACGTTAGCCTTGGTCTGCTGCTGGTATTGCTCATAAGTCATATTGTGCTGAGCCTCCTCGTTAGGGTCATACAGGGGTCGGTTTTTGTAGCCACTATAAGCTGCACAGCGCATTATACCTTGAAGAGTAGAAACGACGATGATTAGTTGCCTACACAACACTCTCCAGTGTGTGCTCAGTTTTACTCAAACCAGACTACACTGAACACTTACCAAAAGCCCCAATGGCGTCCAATTTATCTGCATCCTGCACACTACCAAACATTGAAGCAAAGAATATGTCAACGATGATTAGAAGGGGTATTACATCAGTAAGCTTGTGAGAAGAATCACCAGCACATCACGTACATGTGCAACTCAATGCAAGTGTCTCGCCATTCGTCCTTGATTCCAGCCAACTCCTTGCGAAAAGAGACATTTTCGACGATTTTTGCCACCAATTCTGCCTTGCGGGGATCAAAATGGTGCTTCTCTAAAAAGCCGAGGATGATATCGCGACCTGAAGGATCACCTTCCTTCTGGTACTTGAAGTCGCCAATATCATGGAACAGAGCTGCAATTTCGACTACCTCTAGGTCCACATCGATGCCACGCGCCTTTTCATCCCTGGCAATTTTCAAGGCTAAAGAACCGAGGAACATATATAAGATAACAGTTTTCAACTCAACAATAACACCTAAATATGAAAAATTGGCAAGAGCCCCCTACCTTGCCGGCGCACACGATCCACATGGAACCAGTCGTGTGAAGGATCGTAAGCAGCCATGTGCTGCTTGACAAGCTCCTCGGCAGGGGTGCGGATCTCAGGCTGGGCCATGATGATTTGGTGCAATGAAAATGAAGGACGGGATTTCAAATCCTTTTTAGCGACGGCACTTGGAACAGCGAGCGCCACCAACCTTGTCAAACGAACAAAATGTGGTGCCACTACAATTTGTTTCGTACAATTGGACACTTGCTCTTCCCTTTGCCCACAAGTTTGTCTTTTTTACACTCACGTCTCCAACATCCATACTACAACCTTTTTCCTCTCTCCGTCGACTAACTCGCAGCTGCTCTCCATTCTCTCAAAAGGTATGTTCCATGCATCCACTTTGGGACTATATTGCTCATCAACAACAGTTTTCAGAGATCTGCTCATTGCAACAGGCTACCCACAGCACCTGGCCTCCACTTCAATAAATGTGCAATGGAATCCAGTGCACCTTCCATTCTCATGTTCTTGTTCATAGTCATGTTCAGGAATTAACATTGCCCACGTTTCCCCCAACCCAGTCTTCTATGCCACCGAAGCGAAAGACGGCACCAACTCTGTCTGTGGAAGACGAAAACTGTACACCCAAGGCCAAAGCAAGGCGAGCCAAGGCGGCTAAGACTGCCATGGTAACCACAGCGACCAACGGTACTACGAAAGGAGGACGAGGCCGGAAGACGGCTGCTGATGGTGAGGTGCGTTGACTGGCTTTGTCTATGGGCAGTTGTCGTCTTAGTCATAATCAAATTGTATTGATTGATTTTGTGTGGATCACCGATGATTGAAAGGAGTGTGTTGCGTCGCAATATCAATGTGCATCTCCACACACCCTCTCTTTCCCCTCCCCTCTCTCCTCTTGGCTCCATTTCCCCTTCTTTCCCCATGAGCATCCTCATTCCCTCTACTCTCTACTTTCTATCATCGCCTCTCCAACTTCGAGACAATTCAAAGAGCTCACCTCCTTTTCGTTACAACACCCAACCCATTGTTCAAAAAAAGAAGTCAACTCAGCCAAACCAAAGACTAAAAAAATAGCGTCGAGTTTTCCCCTCCCTTTTCTCTTTTTCCCCTGTCCTACCCATGGTTCCAAGAGGACACTCTTGTTTTGTTTGCCTTTTGTTCTCTGCGTCTTTTTTTGGATCTTCCTTCGACTTTGCTTCTTTATTCCCTTTCCTTCCTTCCTCTCCCTCCTCCTTATCCTGTCTCCTCCCTCCCCATCGCTTGTGGCATTCCCCTTTACCCACATTGTTCGATCCCCTGCTCGCGTGTGCTGACCCTCACTTTGCTCGACTGCTCCACCTCCTTCAGTCTCTTCCTTCGCCCTTCGTGCTTTCCTTCGGTTGCCTGTGGCACCCTCACTTCACCCTCCCCTATCTTATACTGACCTGCACACTCTCTGCACGCACAACAGTATCCAACCCTCCCCCTCGCGCTGAATATATATCATGGGCAACAAAACGAGCTCAATATCAAAAGAGTCCAAAGCAAAGCGACACAAATCCCAAAGTAGTACACTGTCCATTACTTTGGCGCGCTCAACGTATGTGTCCATGCTGAGGAAGTTGGGCTGTTGGGGAGTGCTGGATATTTGAGATCTGGAAAGAAGTACTCTAGGGCTTGAACTCGTCGACCAGAAACACTGATGCCCCTCCTGCTATTTTTTCCCTTACCCTCGGTGCCACACCCTACTCGCGGATATATTGTACCTGATACTTGGGACCCTGTCTTTTCTAGCAGGACCAAGACAGCACCACCACCTCCGATACCTAGCACCCTTGGCACGAAAGGAGGTCCAACACCTGTAGTGACAAAATCATCGACGCCAACGTTTGCGCCAACCGCCACAATACGAGTATGTTGTCGTCGTTCATAATGCTTCATGGCGCCTTTTCTGATAATTTCCCCTCACTTCCCCCCCTTTTCCCTGTCGGGAAGATGGCTTGTCACACTTGTACAACTTTTGCAATAATAAACACCGCCAGACATTGCTTGTGTTGCTGTCTGGGGTGGCCTGTGTCCTTTTTCATGCCATTTCTTCTGTACTAACAGTATTTTATCCTGTGTCACCATGCTTTCTCACTCCTCTTAGACCACAGATGGATTTGATGAGGCGCGTTGCCTTGCATGGTTTAAGTCATACACAGGTTAGTAATCCTATAAGTCATACGGCTGGTATTCTCTGCCGATCAATAGATCATGTTTGGCAGCCTTCAGTATTTCATTTCTCTTTTATTAATGATCCATTACTTCGTTCTGACTTGTTTTAATCATTTGGGGCAAAACAGGGTTAGAGGACGAGGATATCGGCACAGATCAAATTGGACCCAATGGTATCTCCAAGCTCTGCGATGATCTTGGCATCTCTCTAGCTGCGGTAAGGAACCTACCCTGTGTACCCATGTGCTCATGTACGCCACACACCTTTCTTAAGAAAGATGTGGTGGTAGGTCACATGGGAACAGACGTATTTTTCATACTGTTACTGCCGCATCCTCTGACGGCGTGGAAGGCAGAAAATATGAGCATGGACACCATGGAAATATGATTGCTCTGCTATATTTGCTATCCACGAAATTAACATATGTAGCTTTGTTTTTCTTTTCCCGTGGAAAACATAGATTGACATCCTCGTTCTTGCGCACAAACTTGAAGCCGATACAATGCGTATGAACTTGCTTTCACGGAACTACTATACGGATATCGGTTGTCTATCTGCTGCCTTTATCGCAACCAAGATGCCACACTCTTTCTAACCTCGGTGTTTTTATTTACTTAATCACATGCCAATAGCAATGTTCACTGAGGACGAGTGGATGAAAGGCATGAAGAAACTCGGGTATGAGCCATTTGTTATCAAATAAGAATATTTTTTATGCTGTATAAAGCCTACCCTCAGCGCATTAAGACTGGTCTTGAGTATGTACTAATTGTAAACATTTTCGTTGCGGATCAATAATAGGGTGGACTCGAGCGCGAAACTCAAAGATAAACTGCCAGGACTTGTGGCTAAATTGAAAGAACCTCAAGAATTTAAGGACTTTTACCGCTTTGTTTTCATGTTTGTCAAGGATTCGGAACAAAAATGCATGCCCATAGATGTAAGTTGAGATATTAACAAGAAATGAGGGGGATACAACGTCAAAAAAAACTATATGTACGACATCCTGCTTGGCTCTTGCTACGTAGTCTGATGTTTAATTCAGTGCTTTGTTCTCATGCTCCCTAGACGGCAATCAGCATATTGGGCACGGTGATAGGAGACCGCCGGCATGTGAAGCAATTCTTGGAGTTCTTGGAGGAGAAGCGTCCAGTCAAAGTTATCAACAAAGACCAGTGGTACAGTCTTTTGGACTTCACCGAGTCGGTCGCAGAGGACTTTTCCGATTATGATGAAGCCAACTCAGCCTGTAAGTAGATTCCTGCCTCCTCTCTATGTACCCCAAGGGAATGGTGATATTATAGGATGAAAACTTATTATTCATCGTATTTTTTGGGATCCTTTTTTCGCTTATAGGGCCAGTTCTCTTTGATGAATATATCGAGTGGAGGCGGAAAGCATAAGGTACAATGGAAAGTCTTGCCAATATTAAGTTTTTTTTCTTGCGAAGAGGATTGATCGTAGCCTCATTTCTTTTATTTCCTACACCTACTCTTCGCAGAGTATGCTGACAGACTTGAATGTCCCGCAATATGCATCTCGCCTCTTGGGTCCATTCTCTTCCCAGGCTATGGTCATGCCCTTTAAAGACTTTCTATTCCCACTGTACCATTCTTATCGTCATATTCTGACTCCATTTTTTTTGTATCAGTATGACACTCCTTCCTTCCCAATAAACCTTTTCCATCCTTTGCGCTTCTGCTATTCAAAATTGTTTCATTAGACCTTCTGACTCTCCTTTGGTCAGTTGAGCAATCGCACTACCAGCGTTAAAAATATTACAGACTGTAATAAATTGTTTGAACAGGATACAGTGAAGACTTTATATTAAAACAACAATGTTTAGCACTTCTTGGCAATAACATTAGCCTCCTGGCAGAACAAGAGGTTGCCATCACCGTTGGTGGCCATGACCTCGAGTTTGACATTGATGTCAGCAGGAGCATTGGGCTTCACGTTGATACACGACGTGAGGGAGGTGAGAGTGGTAGGGATCGGGCAAGGATGACCCTGATTGGCCATGAGCGTGCAAAGGTCGTAATTGTCAGTGTAGACGATGCGGCCCAAGAACTTGCCGGTGATCGAGAGCTGGGCACCTTCAATGACAGGTGTGGAGAGCTGGCCCTTGCCTGTAGCGCAGACACTCTGGCCAATGCACAGAGGATAAGGCGCGATAGTGAACTGTTCGATTGTGAGCTGAGGAACAATTTCATCACTTAGTTTTTCACAATGTGTAAACGAGGGCACATCCTGGGCGCTGGCAATAGCAGCGGCGAAGAGAGTAGCAATGATGGCGCAGAATTTCATTTGATTGTCTTGATTGTAGGAGATATGCGTTTAAGATGGGCGTGGATGATATTCAAAGAAAGAAAAAAAGAGTTAGAATCGTGAAACATGAAAGGTATATATACTGAACAACGCCGTTCATGGCAGCCATGCAATAGGGGATATACCCTCATGAATAGTGGTGGAATGATAGGACATTGGTGGATTCAATAGAAGCCAGTGTGTATGAGAGAGAGCACATGGGAGTGAGTCAATAGATATTTTACAATGAAGGGTTGACTGTAACGGTCAATGAATAGAGCAACAATAACAAGAATGGATGATGGGATTACAAGACGTAGGGTACCTTTGAGTGTCAGACACCAACGGTCGAAAAGTAGAGAACGGCTTTTGTATGATCAGCGCGTCTTTACACAGCATAAATCTTACAGATTGTGGCGCTGATATTCAAATCCATGGCTACATTTTTGTTAGTTGCGAATAGAGAAGGGGGAAAGTGGTTGCTGGTGTGCGTCCGGAGTACTACATTTAAAAGGACAGCTTAAGGTTTTTTTTTTGAAAAGGTGTATGATTCTCCACAGCTTTCTTTATTGAAACTTTACGCGACATTAAGAGATAGAATCTAGTGGCCCCAACAAGGTTGAGCACGGTGTCGCAAGCTTTAAGTTTGCGTGGAGAAAGCGTACATCCTTGGCATCCTATGAGGGTATCATCAAGCTCTCAAGACTCAAACAGTGGCTCCTCACTGTCGATATGGATGACTCTTTCCCGTATCTGCTTAAGTCGGCTAAAGTAGATCTTTGCACGTTTTAAACGATGTGATGGGAAACTGTTGGAAAGGGGGGGGGAATAAGATACTAGGGCAAATGTAAGAGAGACAGGAACTACACACAAACATTTGTTTAAAAGATACGATCACAACACAAGGTTGTGTGCGAACACAAGCAGAACAACGGCTTCCATCCGACGCCTAAAATTTCAATTCGAGGGTGTACATACTTGCAGCAACCATTGGTATATTCCAACGATTTGCACACACATCCACATGGATTTTCAGCCCTCATGTAATTGTGCACTTCTTCCTCTCTTATGTAGCCATTCACTCGCTTTTTCTTGTTGCTAAATGGCCGATATTTGGATGGGTGTTTCTATGATACTGGACTGTTACAACGAAGAACTCAAAGAGCATGCTGAAGCATGCTTTGATTCTTGGCGGTAACAATTCTGCACTACAATGTTATACAAAAAGAAAAATTCGCACGCCCTTGGAAAATGTTGTCCTTCCTGCAACAGCCTAGTCTGCAAAGGATGTACCAAAGTGAATTAATCGTGTCGCACATAGCTCCAGCTCTGTGCCAGTGCTCTCTTTTCTTTTGTGCTACAGACACTACTGAGCTGCATTGCGTCGATTTACCATTGTTCTTTAGCCATTATAGTTATTCCCATGCTGTCTGCGCCATTCACTGCGCCGGAGAGACGAACATCAAAACGTCTCTCACACCAATGAATCGCAACATGGGTGATACTGAAGGCAAAACACATTTAGCGCATACCGATTGTTAGTACCAATGTGTTTCACTCATTTTCATCGAAAGAACCCAGGTGTCCTCTCCCCATGAATCGAATAAGCAATTGTCTATTGCTTTCAAAGTAAAATGCTGCGATTGAGAGTTACCCACAGCAGGGGACCACCATCGTCTTGTACGTACAAACTACTCGTAAACTTTGCACCCCGTTCGGATTTCTTTCTTTGCATTGCTCTAAAAGATACTTTGTGATATGGGCACGGTCGCCTATTAGACCTAATCCGCACCACATAAACAGCAAGAGTAATCTGAAGGTTGGAAGGGTGGTTATGATCATCAGTAACCCTTCTTTTTCCATCATCTTTCATAGATGGTTGTACGTTACATTGTCAGTATGATGGGGAGGAAAAACAATGTTGCACATTGTTATATTAGTTAATCATGTTTCCCTTGATTTTAGGGGACCTCTCCTTCCCGCAAACACAACTGTAACAAACGATAAGTGCACCATTAAAAAAAAGACATCAGTCATTCATATGTTTGTGGTATTTCGAAAGGGTCGTTGTATCCCAATTGTTTGTCATGTATGCACGTGTTAGTGAATAGCTGAGGCGAATATAAAGAGTAAGTATGAATTGAGTTAACTGACGATGAATCGCAATATGGAGCATGGCGTTTTAGTCAAGCGGAAGCATTTTCCCCGATGTCTATTTGCCGTTCGTTTACCCTAGTGCTTGATTAAGACCATAAGATGCAATATGATATTCTAGTAGAAGAATGAGGTGACTAAGGAATCACGGATAGAAAGGAGGATGAATGGTCTCAATCTGGAGACACTGAACATCTTCACAACTGCGATGTGTTGTTGAAAATCGAAGACGTACAACTATTGCTCATTGTAGCCCGTATCCTTCACCCTTTAACACATTCGTGCATTGCCTGATACAATAAAGCATAAGAGGAAGGAAGGGGATTATCGACCGGGTCCTCCTCCTCTCCTTCCTTTTCAAACTCGGACTACTAATGAGTACAGTATGTACGGCTTTCCTTTCTTATTCTGGATGCATTGCACATGAGTGCAGTGTTGGAGGAACAATCAAGCGATGCAAGTCAAAGTTCAAAAAAGTGGAGAACACAAAAGGGCATAGGAAAGGAAACCTCAGCCCACGGGTCGAAAAAATGGTGTGTAACGGATGGTGGGATAGATCATAGAACACCCTGACTCTTGTCATATCACGTTTTTTTATTTCGTTCTCGTTGACTAATACTGTCCCAGCCAATGTCGTGTCCGTGTAAATGCAGTTGATACCTTAGAAAAAACAAAGGTGACAGTACCATTGAGTACATTATTGAGTGGGTGCACGCCCAACTTTCTTCCAGAAAGTGTTTAAATTATCTTATTAACTATTTGGTTGTCCCTTGGTTAAGAAAATTATCCATTTCTGTAGGAGCTCTTCAATTCCATGCTAGCCTCCGTTCTCCTTTCACAACAAAAAAAAAACTCGGCGACCCCGCAGTACTCTTATTACTATTACTCATTAAGAGTTATGTTTACAGAGAGCAAAGAAAGGTTTTGATGTGCTCCAACGACCATTTTAATAGCACTACATGAAGTTTTGCGACTGACCTGTCTCCACGACTTATTCCCTCAAAAGTGGATTCCTCGGAGTACATTAGATAAGTATCGCCACTAGTAACAACACAACAACATCACCATGGCAGTAAAAGGTGCAAAGGGTAAAAAATCGATTCGGTGCCACAAGAGCAATTTACATTGGTGAAGTGTATGTAAAACACAAAGAAGAAAGTGGCAATAGTATGGCAGCGTTTTCTCCACAAAAGGGAGTGACGGCGGTGCCTACAGCCCTATAGCTCTCCTTGTCATAAAAAAACATTCTTTTGCTATCTAGAGACCGTTTCGGATATTTTCATATACACTTGTAGGATAATGGACATGGTTCGGGCTCTGGTCGAGGCGCGCCCCGCGTCGTGTAAACTCGTTATAGATAGTGCCCAAGATGGATCGATTGTGAGAGGCGGGATGATCGGCACTTGACTCCCAGAACATGGCGCCTCCGAGCTTATTGTCGATAATGTACTGACTCTTCATCTCGATGACAATGGGCGAGTCATACGAGATCAGTTCGCGCTTGGTGATGTCGTACGAGTACGATGCACCCGCCTCGCGATCAAAGTATTCAATTGCGCCTGGCAAGGGCAACTTCTTATAGTCGTAGACGCCCTGCTCCCAGGTACCCTGACCAATTCCTTGGTATGGATGACCGATGCCATTGGTGTTCTGGAATGCTCGGCCATAGATGGGCATGCCAAGCACCAGCTTACGCGAGGGCACACCGCTGCGGATATAGTGCTGGACAGCCCGATCGATGCTTTGCTCTCCATACAGGTTAGCCTGGTGGCCCGTGCGATCGGACCATGAACCGGCAAGGTCGTATGCCATCAGGTAAAAGTAGTCGAGGTATTGTGCCATGGCACCAAGGTCCATCTGTAGATAGTTGGACTCGCCACAAGGCATTGCTGACGTGAGCAGGTACCGTTGCGAGTCACCCTTCGAGGCCGCATAGTTATCGAGACCTTGGCGGAGTTCTCGGAGGAGAGAAACATAGTCTTGACCCTCGGCACGCGATTTAGGATATTCCTATTGCAAGTTGAAGTATGTATGCAAAAAATGGAATGGAGATTAGCGTTTAGTATACAGAAACAGAAAAGCTCATGAGTGGTGTATTCCTGCAGTTGTGGCAAGTTTGGGTTCGTGAATAACTTCAAATTGTTATAGCAAGTTATGTAAAGAGAGTTCTTACCCAGTCGATGTCAAGACCATCCAAACCAAGGTCATTCATCAGCTCGATGGCGGAGTGAACAAAAATCTATTTATGGACGTAAAAAAAGATGATGGGGGGTGGGGACAAACGGGGACCTTTCGTCAGTCCAATTATCACGTATTATATTACCGTGGTCTTTGTGTATTGCCAAGTTTCATTCAAACTGTACCTGACGAGTCCTGGGGTTTGACGCCACTCCCGCGAAATTTGTCGACCATGTCCAACCACCAATACTCAGAGAGACCTTGAGATTGCGGTTTTGCTTCTTGAGTAGGCCAAGCTGTCGAAGATTACCGTGTAGCTCTTTCTTATCCGTCCATGGTACGCCTTCGTCATGCTATTTCCACGGGTTGTAGAGGAAGAGAATAGATGAGGGGGAGAGGACGGAAATTTTGTTGAGGAACCCGAAAATGGAATATCTTCTGCGGCGCCAGGTGACATCCCCTTCTTCAACGTCCTCCACCCTCTCACTCGACATGGACATACCTTATCAGTATCAGCCCAAGGGTCACCAAGAACAACACGTCCATCAGAGTTCAGGTTGGCAAATGCGTAGAGGATATGGGTCAGTTTGTCGGCAGGCAGGTCTAAAGGTTTGTGGGCCCTAGCATATATGGCCCAGGCAACAAAGTAAGTGCAAATGACGAGAGGGATGGTGTCATGTCCAATGGGATGTTGATGGCCGAAGGGATGGCCCAGCACGGCTTGGGCGGCGCCGCCTACTGGTTGGAGAGAGTCCATGTGAATGAAGGTTGTTGTTGAATGAAAATGAGATGGTTTTCACTCCCTTTGTTCCTGTAATGGATAAATTATTGTGCGTGTGTATTTTTAGCCACTGTCACTATCACCTTTTGGAAGTAATCGACTAAGGTCTGAAAGGCTTGGCAATACCTTGCCCCAGGTCAGAGAAAAAGAACCAAAATTCATCAACTTCCCTTCAAATAACAATAGCTCATTAAGTCTAGTGCATGTCTATCTACTTAGAGGACGTCCTCTGTCATCTGGGAGCAATCCTTGCTAATCTTAACTATTCTTCATCCGAGTCGTCGTCCGAGGTCGAAAACTGGTCAGCAGTCCGTGCAATGCGGGCTCGTGCGAGTCCCTCGGTGACGCCACCAACGCCATCGTTATCGTTGTCCTCACCCTCGTCCTCGACATCTTCCTCTCCAAAGATCATCAACAACGGATCATTCTCGAGGATTGGCAGCAAAAACTGGGCGTCCTTCCAAAAGTCGCCCTCATCCAGTCCAGGCAAGGCCTTGCTTCCGCATCCTGATTCGCTTAAATGCTTCACCAGGCCTTTGTCACCACCTTCTTGAGGCTTCTGACACGAGAAGCAAACATGAAGCATTGTCTGGCGTCGAATGTAGTTGATCAAGGTGATAGTCTGGTAAAAGTTCAGTCCCATCTTGCTGCGGATACTGTCAAGATCAAAACCATGCGAATCCTTCATATGCTTCTTGGCCTGCTCAGCTGTGTCAAAGAATTCATTCTCGAACAGACATTTCGTCTTTTCTTCCTCGAGCGCGTCGTCCCAATCGGCCCACGAATCATCTCGGCGGCCATCGTCATCACTCTCATAACGGTCGTTCTCAAAATTCTCCCAGTTCTTGCCTGGCTCCAGGTAATTGATCACATAGAATTGATCATACAGGCGGTTGCGTGCACTGATCTTGAAATGCTTCTTCTTGCGCATATGCTTGCGAAGAACTGCAGGTGAAGTGAATGTCTTTTCGCAGTACAGACACTGCAAACTAAAGCATAGAAAAAGAAGTTCACCAAAGGTGTCGCCAAAAAGTCAGTTCTATGAGTACAAGATTATAAAAACTAAAAGAAAAAATATATTTCCACACTCGAATAAAGAGTGAAGCCAGAAGCAACTTACTTGGTCAGTTTAGCCTCAAGCATATCCAAGAACTCGTTCACGTTCACCAGGTTATCAGGCAATCCAATATTGAAGTTGTGTTCGGCAAACATATGCTTGAATAGGATAGCTCTAGAGGGTTCCAGGTATCAACATTAGGATTAATGAAGCGAAAGTAACGATGGCATAGTTGTTTTTTTTGATTTTTTTTTCCTTCACAGATATAGAATCAGCTCGCTTTCATTTGTCTGATCATTCAAATTACCTGTTGTCGCACACGTTTTTGCAAAACAGACACTTGCGCTTCTGCTTGGCATCTTCATTGCGTTCGCGCTCTTGCACTTGGAGGATTTCATTGAGCTTTTCGCGTTGGAGCTGGTCACGGAGTGTACGATCCTGCGCAGAAAAAGCTGGATCGATGATGTAATATACCGACTTGCCTTCTTTGTCATCAGCGGACTTTTCGTCTTCCTTGGCCAGCATGGCAACCTTATCGATGCCCTTTGACTCAATTTCACTAGCCCAGTGGTTGATGTAACGCTCCAGCAGAATAAACATGTGGTGAATGTTCTTGAAGACAATCTGATGCTCCTTCTTGAGATGGCTAACAATGGAGGTCGAGTCTGTGAAGGGGTCGGTAGTTGTGCAGGCCTGGAAGGGGCACTGGATAACAATTGTTGTATGGAACGGTGGGTACTTGGATGAGTCGTAATCAGCCTCATCCTCAGAGTCTTCCGAGTCACCACCGTCCGATTCGCCACCAGTCGACTCTCCTCCACCTGCTGTTGCCGATCCGGTCGATCGTGAACAGTTCTTGGTATGGCTGCTGCTACCAGCACCAGTCGAAGCGGATTGGCGGTGAGAGTGGTGGTGGCTCTTGTCTTTATCTGTGTGCGCGTGTGCCGCATGCGACTGTTGCTGACTACGAGACTTTCTCCGCTCAGTATGTTGCTGGCTCGAGCTCTGCTTATTGTTGTTGCCCGATCCGCTTTTCTGGGCTACAACCGAGGTTGGTCGCGGCCTATGGCTGGTACCTCGAGTCACCGTGGTCCATTCGTTGTCGTCGCTCATGATGTGTAATGTCGAAAGAGTGATTTCGATGAAGAAACACTTCAAGTCCACTGTTGTTCTACTTGACACTTTTGCACCCTTTTTTTTTACGTTGAGTCGAGGAACAAAAAAAAAGCCACCAAGAATAGTGGCGTTAAATGTCTACATTTCACATGGACTACACATCTCTACTTCTTGACACCACAATGGCTACAGCATTTACATCACGTGCGGAGCGACTGAATGCAGAGGTTGCACGCAACTACAAGAAAGACCGTAAGGTCGGAGAGGGTGCCTATGCCGTGGTGTATTCGGGTATGTGTCGCTAAGAGAGTGCTACATATCTACTCGGATTCAGAAAGGAACTTGACATTTGAGAACTATCAGTCCAATTTGACAGACCCTGCATGTCCCTGTGCTTGAATGTATTGTAGGTATTCAACTCTCGACCAACCGCAAGGTTGCTATCAAGAAAATCAAGCTGGGTCAGTTTAGGGACGGACTCGATATGAGTGCAGTTCGAGAGGTGAAGACCCTTCAAGAGTTACGGCATCCAAATGTCGTAGAGGTATGCTTACACGTTCGCGATTTGATGGCTGGCTACGTATAAGAGAGAACTGATATGATATAGTCAAGTACAACCAACACTTTTCATTTTTCCTTACTCTTCTTTGTTGCTGTTATTGCTAGCTGATAGAAGTGTTTTTCCAAAAAACCAACCTCAACCTGGTCCTCGAGTTTTTGGAGTCAGATCTGGAGATGGTTATCAAGGATAAAAGCATTGTGTTTATGCCTGGAGATGTCAAGCATTGGATGTTGATGACGCTGCGTGGACTAGATCATTGTCACAGGAACTGGATTTTACACAGGGTAAAAAAGACGTGTACAGTTACCAGACAATTACGCTTCGTCATTCTAACAAGTTATTAACTAAGTTGTTCTTTTCTTCTCCAACCGTTGATCAAATCTTTTTGGATTGGATATATACCACGCATTTACAGGATATGAAGCCCAACAACTTGCTGATTGGACATGATGGACAACTCAAAATTGCAGATTTCGGTCTTGCGCGAGACTTTGGAGATCGAGGGCGTCAACTGACATCGCAAGTCGTCACACGATGGTACCGTGCACCAGAACTATTGTTTGGCGCACGAGAGTATGGCTACGGCGTTGACATCTGGGCAGTCGGTTGTATTTTTGCAGAGCTTTTGCTCCGCAACCCATACCTGCCTGGCAACTCAGATATGGATCAGATCGATACCATGTTTCGAGCCTTGGGCACACCTACAGAAGCGGATTGGCCTGTAAGTACATGCCTTCTTTATGCTGGCCTGTCTTCTCCATCTCGTCTTGATGCTTGGACAGAATTAACTCACTCTCACGTTGCTTGGAACCAAACCGTATATTAGGGCATGACACAACTACCCAACTATATGCAATACAAACAACATCCAAAGACCCCCTTACGATTGCTCTTCACAGCAGCAGGCGCCGACACATTGGAGCTATTGGAAAGCATGCTCATTTATGACCCAAACAAACGGATATCAGCCCGTGAGGTAATACACGCATTTCTCTGTATATACTTTGGAGTCTTCATATAGGCATGTTTACTTTGCATGACTGACATCTGTGTTCCACTATTTCCATGATATTATAATTGTCTGTATTCAGGCACTACTCCATCCGTACTTCTTCAACAAGCCGCGGCCGACCAAGCTCGAAAACCTGCCTAAACCTTCCCGTGAGACCGACCAAGCTCATCTGAAACGCAAGGCTGCTGCACTGGGTGAGTCGACGAGGCGTTGAAGTAGACAATCAGGAGATAGGAAAGGAAAGACACACAGACCTATACTCGTATACACATACCTGATTGTACATTATTACCATCAAATGGACGACCCGACCTGCTCGTTTCTCCCACTACGGGTGGCAGCCTTCTTCCCACTTTCCTCGCCTGATAATACAAATGTTCTCGGGCACCCTATGAGAGCATGCTCCCCCTATCCACTATGCCTGAAGTTGTGAATGAAAATAGATCCACGGCTATTATGTATACAACCCTAGCCTTTATAATGCTTTCGCTTACTCCACCTCCTTTTGCGTCGATATTTTGTAAATATGATACATGATTCTTATTCATTCACCTCCTGTGTGGCCACTTGTGCCTGTTTTCTCTCTCCCTTCCCCCATTCTCTCTCTTTCGTTCGCTCGCTCGCTTCCTTCGTGTTCTACACACGCCTCAACAGATTTAGCACCAGAAGATACCCAAAAGATTGCAAGAAGATTAGACTTCAAGAGCCTGAAATAGCATGTTAGGAATGAATGTAGGGGAGAATATACACCCCTATAATGTAATGGATAGAACAAACTGACTATAAATGAGATAGAAATATACAGGTAGTTGGTGTGTGCACAATTAAGAGCCAGAATATTACAGCAGGAATGCTCCTGCGAAGGCAGGAACGGGATTTCCGGTGACCTGTGGCAAGCTCAAGCCCTTGCCGCAAAGCTCTTCGGCCGAGCCAGCAACATCGATGTGGGTGTAAGCGATCTGGTCCTTGACAGGCTTGTCAAGGCCAAACTGAGAAACACCAGAAGCAACAGCCATAAAGGCCATGGGGAAGTGGTGGCCACGAGAGGTCTCACTCGATGCCTTGTCGTTTGCCTGGCAGACATCCTCACTGTTGGCACCAGGAGCGACCATCGCATAGTCCTCGCGACGAAGGGTCGAGACTTCGAAGGGATCGCCAAGAAGGTGACCAGCAGCCTGGATACGCTGGCTGATATTGGCCTTACGGGCAGGGCCGTTGTCGAGCGTGGCGCCATATGGACCATAGGCACGGATGACATGGCCTGTGAGGGTGGCCACCGTGAAAAGACGCGAGGGAATATGGACGCCATTCTTGCGGTCGTTCAGGACATCCTCCTTCGCTTCGCACAACAGATCAGTCATGACCATGCGACCCTCGGCATCGGTGTTGCCAACAAGGACGCGTAGACCAGCGCGAGAGTAGATGACCTCGTCCGAGACGTAGGCGTCCGAGCCAATCGAGTTACGGACCAATCCCAAGATGACAGTGACGTTGAGGTGCTTGGGGTTAAGCTCAGCAACTGTAGCCATGAAACCGGCCGAGGCAGCGGCACCACACTTGTCACGCGACATGCCACGCATCACACCGCCTGCCTTGATATCGGCTCCGCCAGTGTCGTATGTGACACCCTTGCCAATGAAGTAGAGGCTAATTTCAGGTTGGGGGATCGTTCAGTTGCACAGAAACGGTAATTGGTACCTTATTCGTTACCTCACAAAACAAAAAAATCGTGCCTGGAACTTTTTTACGCCACATTGGTACAGGTGATATGAAAATAAACACTTACTTCTCCTTGACCTGCGACTGGTCTGGCGACTTGTATTCAAGCTTGACGACACGGGGATGATGGCGAGCAACTATATATGTAGTAGAAAAGCAAAGCACAGAGAGTTTGTATTTACTTTGGACCTTTCATGTTTCCCTTGTGACACTCAACACATGTCTAGTCCAAATTTTCCTTCCAAATAACAAGTTTCTACGACTAGTTCGATCCCAAAACAAATAAAGAGAAAAATATAAGATTGTTTCCTTACCAGGCAACGAGCATCGAGCAACAGCATGGAGCAGAGGATATTCCTTGTGAATTGTATTGATATCCTCAATGACAGTGACCTTGACATTAGGCTTGTTCTTGAAGTACTCCTGGATGTACTGAGCGAACTTTGGGGGTGCCATGCGTTCGCAATTGGGACTACCAGTGTCCTTGGTAACACGGCGACCAGTCTCAACAGCGTTGACAAACGCCAGGCGCTCCTCACTGAAGCCAGGGGCAACGACACCGATGGTCTGGACACCGTACTGCTGCACCTTACCGATCTTGTCGAAATGCTCACGAACGTCGATGGGGTCAAAGACAGCAGCCAGGGCAGCAAGCAAACTAACCTCGACATGCTTGGCATAATCCTCGGACTCGACTGTCGAAGGGAAGAACAGAACAGGCGACACAGCGCCAGCAGCAATGGCACGCTTGACGGCAGCCTTGGTGATTTCTATTTCCACACAAGACAAAGACCCGAAATGAATAAAAGAGACGTTGAGTTTACAAGTTCCATTGAGTGCGTGTGTGTTTTTGAGGGGGGGAGAGAACTTTACTCCTTCCTATGCTCTCCTATCTACTTTACCTTGGAACTTTCGGACATCGTCAGTGTCTCCGTTCAGCGAGCCAGTAGGGGCAAGGATCATACGGCCACCAGGGGCCTGAGGGTCAGCCACCAGGGCGAGCTCCGAACCAAAGCTCTTGTCAACACTGGCCTGAGTGGCGAGAGTCGAGAAGGTGGACTGGAGATCGGCAAAGTTGGAGTAGACAGCAATTACAGCATCGAAGGTCGATGACGGAGCAATGTCGCTGGCTGAGGCAACAACGACCTTGGGCAAAGCAAGGAATGTCATGGTCGCAATGGAGGGTGGCGAAGTGTACGTGGGACGAGAAAAGTAAAAAGGAACACACTGGCTCACTTTCCCACGATTTTGGCTGCCAGCAAATCATTGCACGAGACACACACACCCTATACGTCACCGAAAAATATTCTGACAACTCTACACAATACCTACATGCTTCTAGCATGCACACCAGTCTACTGTCGTCAAGTTAGTCTACGACACTAGCGCCAAACGGCGCACTCCATGTTCCTCTTTTTCTGCAGCGGTGCTTGACCACCTCCTCCTGCTACTAGAGGATGGGCTCTCGCTAGCAATACTCAGTTGGCCCTGCCATGGGAATGTGCCATCCGCTCGCTGTGGTTGGAGATAGAAAGGCCAATGTTGATTTTGTACACATGTTCTTGGTTACTCTAACGTCGTGGTGCCAATCAATCGTGTAATTTTGACACCATAATAAAACTGTGTAAGCTGTCCACGGCCCCTTGGTGAGGGCGGGGAACATGACCGAAGAGAAGGAGATCGGATCGTATGTGCTGCGCAATTCAGAGTTGTGACCCACAAGCTCTGCCACCGCCACTCACACACACATACAAAAACGTTCAGACGACCAACCATTTGTCTCTTTTTTCTCTCCTACTTCATTACCAGTCTTTCAGTCTTTTGACGCGTCCTCCATCTGGTTATCTCTACACTCCCCAGTTATCGCCCTAGCACCTAAGCCAACGTAACCAACTCACTCAGCTGTCAGCCATGACCTCATCCAATATGAACTTTGGCCCCGAATGGTACGAATCACCTTTGTTCTGCACTGCCCTGCCCCTAGGATACACAGCCTCCTTCTGGCCAGAGCTAGCAAGCTTTGCTATCTCGGGCGAATGAGCTCACTTCGACAGACCAACTCGCCAACCCCAACCTCACCATTCCATTCGTTCAACATAGGATGCGCCGCTTCCCCGCCAAATCCTCTTCCCAGGCCAGCGATCTGCGAATGTCGTCGCCTCTGCAGGAATGGGCCTCATCGACCTCACCTGCAGGTGCCCAACCCGCCACGCCTACCTCGGCACAGTCGTCGAATCTGCCTGCATTCAGCTATTCATCTGTTGCTGCCAACAACACCCGCGCTGCCAACCAGGCCAATGCACCATCGTCGCTCGATCCCGCCGTCGACACTCCCTCGGACACTCTGAATCCCTTCAAGTACTCCAAGGACTTTATGTTGTCGCTGTTCAAACCTGTGGGCGTGCCCATCGAGTTTGAGCGCCATGACTATGTCACCAGCGAGGAGCCCTTAATGCCAATGGCTTCTCAGCCATTCACAGAACAGGAGCTCAAGGTATCATCAGCATTACTCTCTCCCTTTGTTCTACTCTTGCTCTGCCATTATTGCTCCTCCCCTTTCCCCTTTTTTACTTGGATCAAGGAGCACTGGTTTGCTGGAACTCAAGCCTTCCATTATCTTTTCGCAGTGTCCTCCACATTCATTCTATCCGGATATCCACCATGATCCACTCTTCGTCATACCTTTTATTCTCCATTTGACGGTCGTCGTCCACGTAGTTGGCTTGAGATCGAAGAATCAGTATGGTGAATGTGCGATAGGGAGAGAGAGTGAGAGCCTGATCTGCTCTGGTCCATCCAGCTCATCCTATCTCCGTTGTGTTGTTTATTTGTTGGTCCATGCTCCTTCCATTTATACGACGCTATTTCTTTCTACTATAGATCCTCTCTGGAAGCGTCAACAGTGAAGTCGTCCGCCGTGCGCCTCAGTCGGGAGATGGTCAGGATCGTGGTTCGGGACAGCGGCGTGAGAGCCTTTCAAGTCACGATCACTCCAAGGACCGCGACTACAGTGGACGCAACGACCGATCCGACAAAGGCTCGCACTCACGCACTCATGACAAGTTTCACGGATTGGGCAGCCGTTCGAGAAGTATGGGCCAAGGCTTTACTCGATTCGATTGTTTTTACTTTTTATGGTTTACAATTCCGCTCGGTGCTCCCGCATCTCCCTTTCCCGTCAGAGCATGTCAAACCTCATGTGTGACGTTAAACACTAACTCCTTTTTTTTTTGGTCTCTGCAATTTACTGACATAGACTTGAACAACGATGATCGCCATCACTCCCACGATAACTTGGGCCTTGGTGGTGGTGTCCGTAGCAAGCGTACAGAGCACACTTCGCGTGGGGAAGACGGACTCTGGAACTCACCCGTTAAAGGCAACACTACTGTGGGCTCGTTCGATGCTAATGGCGTCTTTCGCATTGCCACCCAGGACGGCGAGGAATTAGGCGCCCTCTCGGAGAAAGAGGACTCGGATCATGAAGCGACAGGAAATCCTTCCGCTGGGCAACATGACACGAGCAACAAAGCTATGTCTCTTGAATCGGGATCTTCCAATACAGCCACTTCGCTCAAAGCATCAGAATCTGATCCCAATGGTCATTCACGGGGTGTGGACAAGGACTCACTTCCATTAGAAGAAAAGCTGGCTGGTGTTGCTGCTGCTTCAGAACCCCATGAAAACTATCCGCTCACCTCCAGCATGCTCAATTCAATTGACCTGGATCAGGAAGAGGAGGACGAGTTCTCGCCTTTTGGCGGATCGGGTGCTATCAAGGCGACCGTTCCTGCCCCAGCTGCACCTCCAGCCAGCAATGCACCTGTTGAATTGTCCAAGTGGATGTACCGTGATCCGACTGGCAGTATCCAGGGACCATTCCGCTCAGAGGAAATGCACGAGTGGTACAAGGGTGGATTCTTCACTATGGACCTCCTCGTCAAGCGGGAGCAGGATCCAACCTTCGAACCCCTGGGATCCCTTATCCGGCGTGTTGGTTCGGACGATCGTCCATTCTTGATAGCCGGCATGCCACGCCAGGATATTCGTCCAGCACTTTCGCTCCCTCAGCGACCCAACGTGGGTGGATTTGGTCAGCAAGGTAGCTGGGGTGGGTTGAGTGCTCCCACGACGCCCAGCACGCCTGGATTTGGTATGGACCGCCTCTTTATGCAACAACAGCAACAGCAGCCAGGCGATTTGATGAACGGTGGCAATCAGCAGCTTCCTGGTCAGGAGCCCGTTGGTTCGTTTGGAGGCTTTGGAACTGGTTTGTTTGCACGCACGCCTAGTGAAGCTGCCATGGGATGGGGAGGAGACATCTTTGCTAGACCCGGCATGTTCCCCGGCTCGCAAATCCCAATGCAGGGCCACTTCATGGATCAGCGTCTGTTTAACCAGCAGCAATTGGAGCGACAGCAGTATCTGCAAATGCTTCAACGCCAAATCCAAATGCAGCAAATGATACATCAGCAGCAGTTTATGGCCGCGCAGCAGCAGTATGGCAATGATCACCATGCTCTTGCCGCCTTGCTACAGCAACAGCAACAACAGCAGCGTCAACTTCAGCTCCGCCAGCAACAACTCCAGCAGGCCATCTTTGCCTCTGCTGTCAGCACTCCTGGCGGCACCATGATGCCATGGGGTAATATGGGTCAACCAAGCAGCCCATGGTCGACCTCAATCATTCAGCCTAACAACGATAACTACTTTGACTACAACAAGGGAGGTGCTGGGCCAGGACCGCTCTCGATGCAGCAGCAACCTCAGGATCTCCGTCAAGAGCAGTTGTCGCAGCAACAAGAAGCAGCTACTACTGGTCAGCAGCCCCCTGCGGACCAGCAGCAGCAAAACATTCCAGAGGACAACAAACAGATTGAGAGCCACGTTGATGCAGTTACTGAAGGTGTTGACAATATGAATGTACGCGACGATGCCCAGAAGGAGGAGGAGCAGCAAGAGAATGCCCCTGTCCAGGAGGAACTGCCTAAAGAGTCAGAGGAGGCCAAAGAAGAGTCTACTGCCAATGAAACCCAGGTCATCGACCAGCACGAGGAAGAAACCGCAGAGAAAGCCGAGGAGGATGTTCAAAAGTTGGAGGAGGAAGCTACACCTGCGCCTACTAGCGCCAAGACTGAGACGGAGGAGCAGGAGGTTAAGGAAGAAGCAGCTGAACAAGAGGAAAAAGAGTCAGTTGCCAGTGCCACCCGTGAAGAAAAGACTGAGGAAACTCCTGTCGAGACTTCCGCTCCGTCCTCTACTACCTCGACCCCTGTACCTGAGCCTCGTGTGATCAAGGCCAGTCCCGCTCCTTGGGCTAAGACAGAGGAGACTACTGAGAAGCGTGGTCCTACTTTGCGTGAGATTCAGGAGATGGAAGCTAAGCGCGCCGAAGCTCAGAAGGCTGCCGAGCGCCAGGCTGCTGCGGCTGCCCTAGCTGCTGCTGCTGCATCGCCCTCGTTCCTGTCTGGCTCCGGCGGCTCTCCTTGGCAGACGGCGGCCACCCCCAAGAAGAAGACTCTTCGTGAGATTCAGGAAGAGGAAGCTGCCCTCCAGCGCCAGCGCAATGCTGCCCAGGCCAACGCAGCTAACGCAGCTGCCGCTGCATCTCCTTCAGGGTCGACCGGCTCCTCAAGCGCCAGTACTGGTTTAGCTGCTATTGTTGCTGGTAACTCTGGTGCCAAGACGTATGCTGACCGCATTGGCCCTAAGCCCGCCTCCGCATCGTCCGCCGGAGCTTGGTCCATGGCAGCCGCAGCGTCGGCAAAGTCGGCGCCTGCGAGCCGCACTCCTGCTTATGCTAGCGCTATCACCGCTAGTCGCCCTGCTTCGGGCAAGACTGATAACCATGGCTGGACAGAAGTTGGTCGCGGCGGTTCACAGCCCAGCAGCCAGGCCACTTCGCCCTCTGTCGCTCGTTCGACCGTTGTAGGAAGCAACAACCAGAACAAGCAGTCGTCGACTTTATCCAGCAACAACAATAGCAACGAGCCTCGCCCTCCTTCGGAAGAGTTTTTGAGCTGGTGTCGCCAGGCCTTGAGTGGTCTGCATGATGTGGTGCTTGATGACTTTATCCAGATGCTGTTGTCTTTCCCACTGAACCCTGATCCCATGACTGTTGAGATCATCCAGGACTCGATCTATGCCAACTCGAAGAGCTTGGATGGCCGCCGCTTCGCGGACGAGTTTATCCGTCGTCGCAAGGCCGATGCTTTCCCTAGCAGCAGTGGTGGCGCTGGTGGTGCCGGTGGCGCAACTGGTGGCTCGAACCTCGGCAATAGCCTTCTCCACGACAACTCGTTCAAGGTGGTGACCAAGAAGGGCAAGAAGAAGGGTACTGCTTAAGCAATTGCTGCACTTTTGTGTGCGTGTGCTTAGATCTCGGTTCTTTTGCAAGCGCTATAACACAACTACTCTTGGAAGTTATGATTTTATGTTATGATGTTCGTTTAGTCAAGCTGATTATTTTGTTCATGATTTGATCGTTCGCTGTAGTCATGCCTATAAAAGCAGTGTAACACAACACAAAAACACTACGCAGTGAGCGTACCTCCCATTTTTTTCTTTAACCTTTGGCATTGATTTTTTGTACCCACGTCTGTAAGTCTTTAGATTTTATACTCAAAGATGTTTGGCGATATCGACTCTCGAAAAAAAGACGACGAGATGATGCGTTGAGATGGAGGGAGGATTGGAAAGAGACATAACAATGTCATCTCACTCCGTACATGCCATCTCGACTGTTTCGTAACAACATAGTCCTCAAAAATGGTACCACTCTCTGTCTCTTTGTTGGCTCATACAAAAACCTCTTCTTTTTCACGAACTTCCAAAGGAGGCACCCATTTGTTGACATGTCTCCTTTGCATGATCTGCAACACATGGCTACCTGCTGTTAATTGAGGTTACAGGGTAGAGGCGCGTCTAGCTAGTTTACGTAAAACAGGATGTCAATCCAGATTCTTCGCGAGTTAATGTAAGCAACACATGAGGGAAAAATACAAGAAAAGATGGAGAAGAAAGGGCTTGTTTTTCGTCTATACTTTCTAGTTCCAACGATTGACCCTTGGGTAAAGAAACTTGACACCCAAACCGCCTGTCATCTCCTCAAACGAGGACTCCATCCCTAGACACTCGTCTTTGAGAAAAAAAAAATAGCATCTGTCTGTCTGTCTCAAATAACGATGCAAACAACATTAACGTTCTTCCCTCCCTGATCGAACTCCTCGATCGATCGCATTACAGTTAAAACCCGTTTCCGCCTCACTCAGTATCATTTTCCACAAGCGACGGAACTAGACTCGTTTCAAGTCCAGTCTCACTCGTCGGCGCTTTCGCGCTTCCAGACGCACAGTATGAACAGCCAGCAACAGAACAACACGACTTCGAAAACAAACTTGTGCCTGTATTGCCACAAGCCTGGTCACCGTGTAGCCTCTTGCCTTAAGAAGGGAGCTCTTTTCACACTAGGGTAACTTGGGTGAAGAAAAAGGAGATGGTTTTGGGTCGGGACAGAGGAGAGACGGAGTTGAAGCCTCGGCAAGTATACCCTCAGAGATAATTGAGCCCAAGCTTTTCCCGTCCTCTTAAGGCAGGAAGCCACTCGGTGACCAGGATGGTTACAATACATGATTAAGACACTTCGCATTCGTGCTGTTTTCCGCTGTAGGTGGTTCATTATGTGCGTTTGGAACAAAACGATATACCACCGATCCAACAATGTAAAGTGTCAACTTTTTTTTAAAAAAAAATAGTATATGTCACCCTCCACCCTTTGTTCCATAGTTAGAT
>JAAAIY010000312.1:0-24899 GCA_016098105.1 Actinomortierella wolfii
TTCCAGGATTGTCTGGTCATTATTCAGCAGCGAGGGCGATTTTTGATATTGTCGACGTCGTCAACAACCTCCACCTACCAGAAAATACCGTGATCAGACCAGCTGCTAGTTGACGCTCATTAGAAAATCAGTATCCGCACGCTGAAACATACGTCAGAGTCGATGTTATCGTCCGAAATAATATGGTGCTTTCAAGCATCTTCTTTTATCCCAGTACTTGCACCTTCAGGCCCTTCAGACTGTTGTAGAAACCCAGGAGTGTTATGTTGGCCAGAGTGCTGGATAGGAAATCAATTCTTCCATACACGAATAGCATCTTATTTTTACGCGTGCGATTTCCAAAGATGTAGCGAGCTGAGTCATCAGAGAAACTGGACGCGACTCGGACTCAAACTCGGTTGTATCGCTTTCATATACTGTTTCTTCGTCTGAGAGGCACGCTTTGTCAAGGGGGGTAGAAGGGAGAAGCTGGAGCTGGCTGAAATTGCCGTGAGGAGCGAAATGCTGGAGTGCAAATGGTTTAAAGTGGTAATGCTGTCTAACGAGGTGGGGAGAGGAAGAGAACAGCAAGGTGGAGAGCAAGGTAGAGAGCGTGTTTATATAGGTGTACCCAGTGGGGAGTGTGTTTATTGTTTGCTTCCTTCCCTCTGTTGTGGTTCGAATTAGGTGTACCCGTATAAAACGTGACTAACACACACAAATTGTATCTGGGCTACAGCATGGATTCGCTTACCCTTTTGGGAGGGAGACGCCTTTTTACTTTACTCGCACTTTTTTCTGTCGCTTCCCCTTTTTACTTTTTTGCAACAAATATTTGAATTCGACAAGCCAACACGCAGGAATTCACGGAGAGAACGAACGCATCGTCATCAAAGCCATCACTTGCCAACCAATACCCCCGTTTTCACTGGCTCTTTCATTCATCATGCCTCCCATTCCTCCATTGTTGCCTCGGCCAGTCCAGGTGCAGATGGACGCACTAAGGAAGCAGTACCATGAACTTGACAGTCTCATCACACGTTTAAGCACACTAAGTGGCAGCCCACTCTCAGTACAGCAGGATCTGTCGCGTCAGGCGAGAGAAGAGGCTCGCGCCATCGAGCTGAAGATTGAGGTATTATGTGCTTCTTTTCTTTTTGACTTTCAGAAAAGGATATGCAATTTACTTTGGAACAACAGCACTTGGTGTGTTAAACTCCCTTGGCGGTAGCTAACATAAAGAAGTGCACTTGGATTTTTCTTGCATTGTGATCGTGACTTAATAGGATCTGAAGCTACTCGCGGATGAGCAGGACAAGGAGTCGGATCGTAATATGATCCTGGTGATGCTAGAGAGAATTGAAACTCAGTTCAAGCAGTATGTCTTGCCTCGAGAGAAATGATAGGACAGAATGTGTGTGTGCGTGTATGGCCGAATGTGGGATCGAGAATGAGAGGAGTCGAGAAAGTGTCTTCCAAGAGCTTGCCACGTTGATCATTTTTAAGATTTTTTGTGTACCGAGAAATTTATTCTGTGCTGACTATTCACTACTTTGCAAATTAGACAACAATATGCGCTACGACAGGCCATCCTGACATCCAAGCAGACGATCGACAAGGAGGCGAAGTCTGAACGGGAATTACTGCTCGGTGGTTCCAAGTCAGCGAGTGAATTGAGCGAACTGAGGCGCCGTGGCGCATCTGGGGGCAAAGGACCGACCGCCGAGTATCTGTTGAACACAAGCAAGGAGCACAATGAGAGTCTTAGCAGGACCCTGAAACTCATGCAGCAGGAAGTCGAACGCACCGCGCACTCGGCCAAAGTGATCGGTAAGGCAACCTAAAGGAAGGGATGGATGGAGAAGTAAAGCATAAAAATGAAAAAGTACTTCGCAAAACAGACTAGCAAGTGATCCTAATACTTGTTTGTCATGTCTTCGTCTCCTCACCCGGACATCATCTACTCAAGACGACTCATCGCGCATGCTTCGGTCAACCGTTAATGAGTATCAGGCATATGGTGAAGTCCTAAAACGAGGCAAGCATCTGATCACCAAACTGTCACAAGCCGACTGGACAGATCGGCTGTTGATTGGCTTTGGACTCTTGGTTTTCACATTAGTAGTGCTATACATCCTCAAGAAGCGGATAGCGGATCGTGGTATCTCGCTGATTGGCTATCTTTTGATGCCTGCGCGGTGGTTCTTCGCTCTACTGATGCCCTCTCTCAGGGCTCCACCACCCATGTCACCATTGTCCTCTGTAGAAGTTACGGCCACGGTGGCCAAGGACACCATTAAAGCTGCCACTGTCTCGACTGCAACAATCGTGACTAGTGCAGCGGAAAAGATTCTAGAAAACACACGGCCTACAAAAGGCCTGCTTGATGTCTTGGTAGGAGAATAAACCTCACAGTTCACCATATAGAGAATGGCCAATGACAACATAACTCAAATGCTACAAACTTTGCCCGATCTCCTGGCATGCCGCTTTGCTAGTTCCATGCCAAGTAAGGTACTGTACATGTTATACTGAGTTCAAAATTTAACGTTCTAATCCAGCGACTCTTGGACTGTCAAGTCCGAGTGACACACATCCTGTTCTACCTGTTTTACGGAATATTTCTTAGGCTGAGAACCAATTCACGTAGAGATCTACATACATTTTTACTCTCCTTTCATCTCAGTCGCCAGAGTAGCATCAGAATTGTAGAAAGTAGTCAAACAGTATACATTCTATCCATTAGGGTGTACGTGAAGCCTCTATCTACTTCTACCTTTTTTTTATTACCATCTCTATGCTTTAGCAGAGAGTGTTCACTTTCGACTCGTAGGCGCTACCTAATAGTTGAGCATGTTTCATGTCGCATAGATGAACTCCCAACCTGAACGTTGAGCGGCCAAAACGCAAAACACGAACTCTTTTTCATATGAAACTCAAGCATAGTGTATTCATAAGACCTTATCAATGGTGGTCTGTGACAAGTGAATTGAAATACAATGGATATACTCTTTCTCAAATGACAAGAGTAAAGGTCTGGACGTACCATTAAAGTGGACCAATTGAAATGATGGAACACCGTCTGTCTTGGCGAGCGAAATGGGTAAATGCAGTCATTTCTTTGTTTTGCTGTAATGCAAAATGATTATTGACCATCCACCTGCTCTTCTACAAATGCAGGGGACGTTTTCCACTAACGGTGGTAGATTAATGATAGGCCGCTCTTTGGCCATTGACATGTGCCAAAGTAGGTGAATGGACTGTTATAAGAAACAGGAACAGTAAAGAAATCAGAAGCACTAAGCGCAAAAATGGCCAAACAAGATTGGGCTATAATTTAATAGCGTTGTGTTTATTCTTGCAGATCTTCGACAATAAACTGCTGAATCAAAAACAGGCCGCTTGAAGCACAGCAAACTATTTCATCGAAAAAAAAATAGGGGAGGAGTAAAATTCAACCTTAAATCTCAAAGTTGATCAGCCTTGCATTTTAATAGGCTACGAATGGAAGATTGAGATAAGGTGCCTCAAACAAATACGCCCATCTAAGCCGAGGTACGGGTTCCCAAGCATGCGTGCTGCTACTATTTTTGCCATCGACCATTTGGTCACCCGTGTAATGTACCGTTTGCCGATCAAGGAGATTTTAATTTTTCTACTCGCTCGTTGGGTGTCTCACCAAGAACATGCATTGAAGCTGCAATCCTCACGCTGCTGCTGTTTATATTTTTCCATAGTTTTCTATTTTGCTTGGTCGATTCTAGTCATTTCATATTGCTGGCCAATCTTCATTTCTTTCCTTCACTCTCTTATTTTTTAGGCTCTATCGATATGACTTTGATTTGGCCAATGTCTCAGCGAACTCGGTCTTTATTCATGGGACATCACTGTTTGTGTTTTCATCTCTACCCACCATGCTTGTCGGTTACTTACAAACACTTTGCAAGACACCTTCATGCAACCACCCACACCTGCAGGTATGAATCAGTCTCCTGTCTGCAGACGTAACCTCTTTTTTACAAGAATAATCTGTTACTGCTGGCAGAGGCCGCCATGCAAAGCAAGCGGAGCTAACTATAGAAGGAACGAGGGGCGCAGCACGTGTGTACCTCTGAGTCTGGCCAACAATCTGCCAATACTGTTTTGTTCTTGATATCGCTTTTAACTTGCTGATTACCTTTTTGTCCCTTTCACGGTGATGTTTTTTGTTGTCGTGATTGTGGATCCTCTATTGTTTCCTTGCGTCTTTTCTTAAATACACAATTTAAAGAGACAAAAATAAAGGTTGTTTATCCAGTAAAAGGAAAAGAGGGAGGGGGAAGTCTGTAGTAAAATCCTGGTTTATTTTTCAACACAGCACTCCAGAGTACTCACGGGTAACAAAATGAAGTACGTATTTTTCTCCGATTATTCAGAAAAAGGCGGAGGATATTCTACGAGTTACCTCTCGCAAAGTTCGTATACCACTTTTGTTATTCTCCAACAAGCAAATGAAAAAGAGATAGCAAGGGCACACTTGTGAAAGAGCCTCTTTGGCCAATTACAAGGTATATGCAATTGGTTCATATAATAGAGATTGGGCACAAGAGAACCTGGGCTGTCCCACTGGCATTGTTGTTCTCTGTTGGCCTTAAAAAAAAAAAAAAAAAAAAAAAAGCGGGACCGCACCGCCAATCGCTTTTGTTATTGATGTTGTTATTTTGTTTGGACAAGTGAGCTGACAAACCTGCTGGCCTACAAATTTTCCACATCTTGTCCTTGGAAATACTCGGGGGATTGCAGTCCATTCTTGAGACAGCCAAACCGTTCTGCTCTTCCAGCGTGTCTCGGGCCTATGTTTATGTTCTAATACTACTCCTTTAATGAACACTTGACATGCACTTATTGAGTAATAACGCGCAATACCGCACCTGAGAAGGCATAACTATACCGGATCTCCATCTCTTCGTCGTCAGACCTCGAGGAACACTTGCTTTTTTTTGTCCCGTAATCTTTTCCTGTGCTTGTTGATAATGATGTTACTGTTACTGATGACGGTGCTCGTAGCCAAGTCATCAACGTCCAACACACTACACAGAAAGTTTCATGCAAGGGGGACAAAGCACGAGCAAACTCTACACACTTCTTATACCCTACCTATACCTATAGCGACATCTATATTCAATTTAAAAAAAAGCATCTTTGCTGCATGTTTTTTCTCGGCTCCCGAGTTAAATCTTACATCCCGTTTCTTGTTTCTTGCTTCTCAGAGACAAATAAGGACATACTGAATCGCTATGCTAAGCATGGAAGGAAGCACTGAAGCATTGAAACACTCTGGCAAAGAGGCGCAATATTTTTGGATATTACCGATAGCATGACACTTGTTTTTTCACCAAAGTCCTTGACACGAGGTGGGCGTCCAAAAGCGTACGCAGGGGTACGTACATGAACCACTATGGCCTTCTTCCCGTTTCACAGGGAGTTCAGGTCATCTGAAGTATCGTTCACCTCAACTGATCCCCATCGCCCTTCCCCTTTCTCGCTGTCCCGCTCAACACAAAATTTTTTTCTACCATTGAGTAACGAGAAACGGATATGCAACTGACACAAACATAGGGGAGAGAGGGGGAAAGGAGAGAGAGAGAATAAAAAAGAAAAAAAAAAGGAGGGGAGGACAGAAATAAGAGTGGGAATCGGCGAAGTTGTAAAATCTTGATGGTGATTGGATAGTTTTCATTTGTGAAGCCCTGTTCTCCCGTGCTCATTCTGTCGATCATCTCCAAATAAAAAAAGGGGGGGATTGGCTCTCTCTTTAACATCTCGTCAATTTGTACACTTTATTTTTTGAGCCACCCACTCCCTTTTTTTTCTCTCGTTTTCCCTCTCTCCCACACCTGAACAATATGAAAAGGACAACGAAGTAAAACAAAGTAGCAAGGCTTCCTATTGTGCATCATCTAATTTAAGGCTCGGAAGGGGCCAAAGGGAATTGACAATCAAAATGAAGGGTTCTTTGTAAGTACTTGCGTGGTTATCTTTTTTATTTAGAGCGAAACATAACACTACGAGATACTCGCACACACCTCCTGCGCATGCTTGTGGAACGGGAAATTGGGGCTAATAAGAGAAAGGATGGACTAAAAATTGTACATTTTTTTTCCATCTGTTTATGTAAAGGCGAAAAGAATGCCATGGTCACAGCAGGATTTAAGTCCGCATAGACGAGAAAAGATGTTGCAGGTCTACGACTATGGTCCGGGCATTGACTCTCTATTCATGAATACAGCTGGGTGCTTTTTCTCTCTTTTTTCACACTCTTTCTCTCTCTCTCTCCCTTATTTCTCTGTACGTACGCACAAACCCGCTGCACATGTAGACCTCATTTTGGCTGCAGTAAACATCAAAGTACCCTTGTCGACATATCTGAACGGAGTACAAAGAGAAGAGCCACACTGGCATGATTCGCCGCAGAGAGTAGATAGACAAATAATAATGTGCTATCTGTGGCCTTAGTTATGGGTGCATTCAGAGTAACAAGAGAAACCAAAATGAGATGGATTCCACGTTTGCTTCTCTGCTTCTTTGTCATATGTTAAAAAAGCACATTCCCCATGTACTGCAAACATTAGCTAAGTGGTCTAGACAATTGAAAGGCGACATCCCCTGACCAAGCATGCTGCAAAATTCTTTGTGGCCGACTAGTTGAAGTTCCTAGCAGCTTCCCTTCCCAACACTACCCTTGTTATCAAAATACAATCTTCTGTCGACTGAACGATAATTGGGCGATGGGGTGGGAAGAGTTCACAAAAGCGAGACGAAAGGGCTATACTGCACCCACCTTGCATCAGTGCTACCGATGTTCTCCCTACTTCATCCTTCAGTCTTCGCCTTGACCCAGATCATATTGTCTTTCGGATGTGAAGGCGAAGAACGTCGGTCGTACAACACAATAGTACATACCGACTTACCAGCTACATAGACCAAACACAAGAAGGAACTTGGATGTTGTTATGTGCCCCTCCCCTCCAATTCAAGGCATGCATACAGTGTAAAGCATACTGAGCCCAGACTTTTTCAATTTTTACCAAGAAGTGAATCTTCAACAATAAGAAATCGCATGTTACAATGAAAAATAACTTGACACACTTGTACCTTAGGAAAGGCGGCAGTGTGAATTGTTTATTTGAACGATGTATCACAACGCACAAACAGGATACATGCGAAAGGGCGACCGAAGCGCTTTGTTGATATGTCACAAAAAGGCTGAGATATGTTTTGTAAGAAAACATTTATGGTGAGGGGGAAACCAAAAAAGAGAGGCAAAGATCTACTAGAGACTAACTCTCGGGGAAAATAAAGAAAAAAATCCTTCATTGATCAAAAATAATATGCTGTTATTTTGATCGCAACAAAATTGTAGAGCAACCCAGTATGAACGGGTTACCCATCTCATGGTAGTGGGGATAAACACGAAGATTGAGATCGAGTGTCCATCCCCATGCCATGTTGCTTGGAGACATCGTTCATTTGAACGATGTTGGTGGCCCGTGTTAGGCCGCCCCACTTGTTGCCTCTGAGAGAGTTTTTGAAGTGGAAGGGGTAGCAGATGAATCTACTACCTCTTCAGCCGCCGCCGCCGCTGCTGCTGCCGCCTCTCTTTCCCGTGCCCTAGCAGCATCGAGATATGGGCTCTGTCGTCTGCTAGTGTGTGGGTTCTTATCAGAAGTCGCCCACGCACTCGCAATCATTTTCATTCGCTACATATGCAGAAAAATGGATACATTTGAAAAAAGACCGAGAATTTTAAAGTCAGTAGTGGTCAACATATATGCGTAAAATTCAATGACGGAGGGCGTGCGGATTTAAATCTTTCTCTTCCTTGTACACATTTCACTTCGTCTCTTGTATCGCGGAGAGCGGTACTGAAGTAAGCACAACCGATGCGATTGTGCAGGCGGAAGAGGGAAGAGGTAACAAAGAAATATGTCGACAGAATCTTGCATGGAAATGTGCTCGCGAATATGCAGAAACTGCAAAGTTGCAGTATTACTGAACTGAATGGCATCCCATCTTCTCTAACCACTTTACATTGTTGACAAATCGGCAAATGCATTGCCGACAACTATGCCGAGATTTGTTTTTTTCCCTTTCATAGCAACCCACGGACCCGCACAGGAAGGGGGAAAGCACCTCTCTGAACTCTTCATGCAAGCATCCCAGGATTAGTAAAAACAAAGAAATAATCACCATGATAACTCAACACTTGCTCTCAAGATAAACAGCCCAAGCTTGGTATAGTGGACGAACATTCAAACCAATAACACTCTGGTCACCTCCCTCTCTCTCTCCCACACGTTACGACGAAAACCCCGTTAATAACCACAAGTTTTCAGGCGTAAACTAAAACCAACAAAGGGAGTTTGCCTGATACCCTGGGAGCTAGGCGTATGTCCATCTAATCGTGTACAAACACTGAACAAAGTGCGCAACAAAAAAGCAATCCAGGCGCAACCCATCCAAGCATATGCAAGAGTAACGCTGTAGGGAAGAGACAAGAATTTTTGAGAAGGGGGGGGGTGAAACACACACAAGGCTGCGTTTGCAACATAAAATAAAACCGTCTATTGAGAATCTGCAAGTGTCCATGCAAACCAGGTCCAGAGTGGTTCAAAAGAATATCAAGGGTACGAGAAGAGACAATTGTCCAAACTAAAGAATACCCAAGTAAACGGGAAGGGAACACTTAAGTGGGAATATAAAAAAGAATACATGGCGTGCAGCCACCAAAATCCACAAAAGACATTTTTGTGTAAAGCGTGTAGGAAGCTGGGAAAAATGAGGGTATACTTGGATATCCTTACCTCTTGAGGACTCTTGTTAGGATACTTCTCAGCGAGCAATCTGCTCTGCTGTTGTAAAAACCGATTATAGGCGGTTGATCGCCTATTGACCCCGGCCTTTTTCCACTTGTGCTGAATTTTGCCCGTCTTGGTGAGTTTTACACCTCGCTGGGCTGTTGTTACTGAGGGTCGCGACGGTTCTTTAGAGTTGTCCATGTTTTGCTGGTGGCCATCGTGTTCAGTATCACTATCCCCTGAGCTATCGTCTTTCTCGACCCGGTTTTGACACAAAACTTGTTTGTGTCCTCTCCCGTTTGTTGTGATGCTTCCATCCTGATAACTCGCGTCAGGATGGCGAAGGGGCCGCTTTTTCTGTCTCTGCTCTTTCTGTTCCTGTGGTGGAGACTCCAGGGATATCATCCGTTTCTTTTCACGTGAACCCACCCGTAGCGAGTGGTACTCCTCCGTGACAACCTCCAACAAACCCCGAGTAGAACTTGTACTGCTCCCAGATGAGGCCTTTGCTGCTGCTGGTGATGGACACCTTGGCTGTTCAAGGTCTGGGCTGTCGTATGGTCTAGTATGAGGCCATGCCGAACAATATCCCGATGAAGAGGAGGGAGGAGGAGGCGATGGTGAAAAAGATGGAGAATGATATCTAGGAGAGCGGTACGTGAGTGGCGAACTCTGCATGGCCATAGCCAACGGAGAGCCATCGCCGACTGTGCGATGCGATGTAAATGTGAAGTTAGGATTGGTAGTTGCGTTGGAGACCACGGGCGATGACCGTGGTGATGTAGATGGGGAAGGTGGGGAGGATCGTAAAAGGGACGAAACTGGAATGAGTGGAGGTTCTCTCCTTCCTTTGTGGCTATCCGAATCATGGCTCTTGCATGTAGAGCCGGTGCAAGGAGAACCCACTACTGTAGGTTCAATATGTAGCCATGGTTGCTTTGTATCGGGATGTGACACATGGTCCGATACTGGGAATGAGCGGCGGCGGTACGGATTAAGCCACGCAACCTGACTTGGATTGCAGTCTTCTTGAGCCAGCGGCTCCCTGAAATCTGGCTGAGCAACCCGGTAGGCCTCTGGGGCTTTCGTGTGGGATGAAAACCCATTGGAACATGGGCGGGAATCCGCGAAACGATTGTACGGAGGGCTACGTGAACCCGCTGGCGAATCAGCGAAACGATGGCACTCATTCGAATGCCAACAATCTGAGGCATGAGCCGCATTCTCCACACGAATAGAAAAGTATTCGTCAGAAGAATAACTCCGTGGCGTTAATGGGTAGCATGGTGGTGTTTGAGGTGCGTAGTGGTGCTCGAAAGTATGCGACTCCGATGGACTAGAGTGTGCTCGTACATGAGCCAGTTGTGGAAATGGCGGATGCTGATTCACAGGTTGGTGAATAGCATCGCCGTGAGAATAACCACGAGCGGCGCATTCTGAAGGGCCCAGTATCGGCAGAGTAGTGCGAGCCTGTCTCGCGTTGAGCGGCGAGGGTGGTGACCCATGCCTCGCGGCAAAAGGGGAGGCATGGTGAAGATCCTGGGTCATAACAGCCATATTTGGCACCCAGGACTGTGGAGAAGTTGGCGTTGGCGGTGTAGAGCCATAGGCTTGAATATATGAGCCTACAGGACGAGCTTCAAAGTCTCTTGGATGCTCGTACCCGTAGATCCTTCTTTTCATGGATCGGTTATCCATCTTGACGTTCTTAAGAGGAACTAGTGAAATTGGTGGTATGTTGTGTAAAAAAAAAAATAGGGAGGGCTGAACGACGATACTGTGGTGTCAATGAGGGAAGGCGAAAGTAAGATATATGCTGTAGCTAGACCATAAGTCAAAGGCCAATTGGGATACGTACTTATGAACTAGATGTGCTCGTCATCTAGGTTTAGGCACTGTGTAAGTGCTTACACAGAGAAGAACTGATGATGGATCGTATGCGGGCAGTGAGGTGAACAAAGAACGAGATTTTTGTAAGGTAATGCCGGCATCAAGGAGGAGACGACGACATGAGGTAGTGGATACGAAATGAAGGAAAAAAGACAAAGACGAAGAAAAAAAGAGAGAGAAGATGAAAGAAGAAAAAAGAGGACGAAGGATTAAAACAAAGCAGGCCTCAAGTGCACCGAGGGAAGATATGCGTATGTGTATGGATGAGGATGGTGGGAGCACAGTGTTTAGAATATGAATGAATGCTGAGCTACAATTTTGACTATTAAAAAGGCAAGAATGAATTGTATTTTATTCAATGAGTAAAGAGAATAAAAACAAGAGCAATTTGAAAGGGTTCTGATTGAGGCTTGGGGAAAGAACCTTGGATGTCTTTTCGTGGGACAAACGACAAACAAAGTAGAATAGGAAGAAAAAAAAGATCACAGAGACAGGAGAGAGAAAAAAAAAGATTAAAAAAAAACGATGACCCTGTTATCTGGGCCTCTAGTCTCCAAATGCACACACACGGGTCGTCTGGACTGTGAGCCCCTGCGGTGCAATAGCAACGTGATTATGTACCGAGATGCTTGACTCGGTTACCAATCAGCTGAAGCATTAACGACTTTTACTTTCATTTTTGTTGATATATGATGTTCTGCATTTCTCCATCAAAGAAGGCATTGGCTTGCCGGAGAAGGGGACGTGCCTAGATCTAAAAAAGAAAATAAACACTAAACTAGCATATTAGCTGGTGCGATGACTACGAGTATCACCAAAGCACCGCGACAGAAACACCATTGCTGCAGGATTTGTGTACATTGAAGGCGAAGACATCTTGTAAGACATTATGAGTTAAGAGGGACGAAAGGAGGACGTTCATAAAAACGTTCTTCGTGCTCCTCTGGTGCTTCATTTCTGGACCATCCAGCCGACTATCCTTAATGAACAAGGGCTCTCCATTCAGAATAGCAAGAGAGACGATTTTGACCGAACAGTCAACGAGTTGAAGGGGCACGGGCACGCAGCTCAGGGGACGCGACACATAGTGCTCTGTCTCCTCGGGAAAAGTACACCTGTCCTATATCCTAGGGCTTAGGCATGGCAGCTCAGGAGAAGGATAAAGGGGAAAGAAGAAGTAAGCCTCTCCAAACTGCAAGCAGGCTTAGTGATAGAGAGAAGGAAGGCTGGGCATTGAACCCGATTGACCAGGGGCTTGTCACTCTCCTGTTAGCACTTGCGCTGTGTCTGTCGGATTGCAATCAATGTGAAATATGGCAGAATACTGACGCCAGAGAGAAGGTAAGGTTAATGTCAAAACCATATTCGAATGAGAAAGGAGCAACTAGAGAGATTGATATTCTTTTTTCGCGCCAACCTCAGCAAAATATGTCCAACTTCTTCTGTTAGCTGCAACAATGTGTACCCCTGCACCCTGTCGATATCTGTGAAGTGGTTAGTGGCAGTTCATACCCCCGCCTTCATTTTTCTGATCAATGCGTGAAAAGAATCTCTGCTTGTATCTCTGGTTGCTGAGAGGGAAAAATAACAAACTGAATGGTTGATATAGAGCAATGTAACCATTATTCCACAACATGCAAGAGCGAAGGTTTTTCGGTATACTGCGACAATGCTTGAAGGCCGCTTGATTAAGCTAAAGAAAAAGTAGACGTACATAATACTACATCTTTGCTTATGTTCAGGGCTTTACACAACGTTACAGTTGTAATATTGTTTTCTCTTTGAACATTTTGTGTTGTTGTCATTCCCATGCCTCTGAACAAGTGCGATGTTGGTTCAAAAATCTATAATTCTCACATGGCATGTGTCCAGACAGCACGTTCTGATAGCTCCATTAGAAAAAATGCCAAGAACCTGAGGCATTGTAGGCGACTTTGGTGATAGGTCTCACGTAGACAATCCACTCCCCTTGCCGACAGTGTACGTATGTATGCTCCCTCAGGCCAATGGCGTATGCGACTGCGTCGAACTACTGGGAAAGGTATGGGACGTGAGATGTACTTGAGCGTAACAGAGGGATGGCAGTTACTGTTCACGTCCTCCTCATAGCCCACCTGGTGATACTGCCGTCTAATTGATTCTACACTTTCTTAGTCACTTTGAAGCAAATTCAAAAAAAATTCTTCCATTGCAGAGTGTGGACTGTTTGACTTACAACTTAGTCAATCCACTCGACACCCAATGAAGTATCCATCTGCAATATGCACTTGTGTGGTTCCGTGAAGAGTAGTGTCAATGCACGCAGTCGTCATTGACATCGGGAATAAAGTAAAAGATAAGCCGTAAGACTAAGCATAATGGTTACACTTTTCACAAGATTCTCCCATGGTAAATATTTTCTGATGATATACTCAATGTCCATTCTTCCACTTCAGCTATTTTTTTTTTTACCGTAAGAAGCACAAGGATGGACATGGATATGTTTTTGTCATATTTGAAAAATGTAGGGGCTTTGTGGATCAGAAGAATCTACTTGTCTCTCTACGCAACTCTAGACAATTTTTCATTATGTTCCCAGCCAGTACACACGGGTGGTCTGGTCCCCCTCCCTCTCCCACAAGGTACAGCTCAGTCCATTCGCCAAAGACCAAAAAAATGAGTGGCTTGTCTTCCAGTCATCTTGGGTAGGTGGCCTGATTTTCGTTTCGCGAGTCGGTGTTCGCTATTCAGCCCAGTCCAGGTGGTGAGGCAAACGAACAATAGAAGCGGATCTTCATTGCTTTCTCCATTCAACCTCATCATCAACTTTTCTCCTCACCGTCATCAATACTTAACCCTTCCCACCTCTCCCTTCTAACTCTTGCTTTTGATACCACGCACATCTTACTGGTGCGACAGATCCTCTTTCCCTCCTCCTTCTTTACCCCACCTCCCCGCTCTAATATCTTCCAGACTACAACAATGGCTTCTGCTCTCCTTGCTTCGCTCTTCCATCCGTCCGAGTTGGTTGCACTTCTCCAGTACAAGTTTTCACCCAAGGTCAAATACGACTATAGCAATGACAAAGTTCGGGAACGAATCTACCAACATCTCAACAACACCTCACGTAGTTTTGCTGCTGTCATCCAGGATCTGGATCCGGAGCTTAAGGACCCTGTAAGTGTTCTCCAAAAAGGAGACTATGTAGTTTTCTTTTTTCGCTCTTCAACGCCAATGAATGTGAAGGCTAAACAAGATCAAGGCTAGGCCAGAAGGAATTCCAGGTCATGACAGATCCACCATAAAAAGGGGATGGAGGAAAGCCAGTCGTTACGGGGGGTGATAATCAGTTCGCCATATCATCACCCCACTAATGACCTGACTTTTTTAGGAAATAAGAATGAACAGTGAACGTTCAAAAGAGAAATTAGGCGCATACGCATCTCGGCACTGTTCAGCTTGGACCATCGAATTCAAACCCCAGTATTATTTGGGTGGGACAAAAGGGATGCAACTCTATTGTGCTCATCTTTTACCTCCCTCTCATTTTAAGCTGCTGGTATCAGTCCACTTTGAAGCGCTCACAGAAGACAATTTTGTAATTTTTCTTAGATTTGCATCTTTTACCTTGTTCTTCGTGGTCTGGATACTGTTGGTATGTTCTCAATTGGAATCGAGAATGCATGCGACTTATACCGGCATTTTTTTTTATTTTACTTACAAGTATTTGGCGTTTACCTTGTACATTGTACATAGAGGATGACATGACTATCGATTTGGAGACCAAACTTCCTTTGCTCAAGTCCTTTCATGAGATCATCTACCAGCGTGGCTGGACCTTTGACAAATGTATGCTGCTTCTAGAACGTCTATATTGCTCACTTTTTTATATATATTTCGCAGAAATCTCACATGCGCCATCCTGTTTTGTATCCTTTAGGTGGCCCCAATGAAAAGGATCGCCAGCTGCTTGTCGAATTTGACATTGTCATCGAGTCGTTCCTCAAGTTGAAGCCTGAATACCAAAAAATCATTGCTGACATTACCAAGCGCATGGGCGACGGCATGGCTCACTATGCTACAGCTGGTGTCCATGTTGAGACTACAAAAGACTACGATGAGTACTGCCACTATGTCGCTGGTCTTGTTGGCTTAGGCCTGAGTGGCATGTTCAGCGCCTGCAATTTTGAGTGTATGCTCCTCATTCTCTTCCTTCTTCCTTCCGGTACCACTGCTTCTTCTCAAAGATATAGCGTTTGTTTTTACATTGAAAACTCACGGCTTTTTTCATTTTCTCGTCTGTTGATATTGTCTCTTTCTTTAGCTCCCTTGGTTGCAAAGCGCGAAGATCTTTCCAACTCTATGGGTCTCTTCTTACAGAAGGTGAACATTACGCGCGACTTTTTGGAGGATCTCCGTGACAATCGTCGCTTCTGGCCTCGTGCCATTTGGGGCCAGTACGCCGACAAAATGGAGGATCTGACCAAGCCTGAGAACAAGGAGAAGGCTCTAGAGTGCCTCAGCCATATGGTCTACAACGCACTGTGTCACATGAAGGATGTGCTCGAGTACCTGAGCATGATCAAGAACCCTTCAGTGTTCCACTTTTGCGCCATCCCACAAGTCATGGCCATTGCCACATTGAACCTACTTCAAGGCAATTACGAGATTTTCACCAAGGAAAACGTCAAGATCCGCAAGGGCGAGACCGTTTGGCTTATGAAGGAATCGAACAACATTGACCAAGTTGCCGCTATTTTCCGCTTGTATGCACGCCAGATCAATAACAAGACTAACCCCTTGCACTCGCAGTTTGTTGATATTGGGGTTCTCTGCGGTCAAATTGAGCAAATTGCCGTAGAGAAATACCCTGGTTCGACCAAGGAACTGGCTCGGTTACAAGCAGGTGTCATGGCTGGTCATGGTTCCACCGTTGCGGTTGCTGCAAGTGTTCTGGCTGGTGCTTATGCTGTTAAGAAGTACATTGCATAAAGTTCATCATCTTGCGCGTCATATATATTCTCATACATATTGCATACTATTCTCTCCTCTGCTTGATTCATTGATAAACTGAGTGCCATCTCTGGTTGATATCCAATTTTTTGTGTACATCTGCCTCCATGTGGGTATCATTCTAACATATTAAAGTCTGGTCTATGTTTGCCTATGCAAGACCCTTTTTAATCTATCTTACGCCCTCGCTGTCGTTCAATTTCTGCTACCTTGCCTTCCGCAGCTGTCAATAGTGCATCCCAGGACAGGAAGATTTCTGACACTGTATGAATCTGATAGTGAAAGTAAGCATCATAACAAACAAAATTTCAAGAAACGAAAGGTTAAAGGAGTTAGTAATGGGGCCGTGAGTAATGTGACCAATCCCAGAGGAAGGAACCAAAAAAAGAACACAGGTGTTGGGGTGCTGACATACTAAGGTGTTATACTCGTCCATCACGCTGTTGATCCTGTCGGCCAACTGTTCCTGCTCCTTGCTCTGCTCGACATGAATTGTAGTCAGTTTAGCGAGCGTCGGGTACTCTGGTTCTACATCTGGGGTTTGTGCATAGCAGATATAATGTAATGAGTATGGTTTAAAAAGACAGTGTGACCAGTTACCACCTTCATTCCTCATGGATACCACTTACTCTTAAGACCACCGAGCTCGGCACATGACTGCAGAGCGTTAATAGTTTTGGAATATTCTGCCAATGCATCAAGCTCTTCTTCAGCAGCAAGGATGAGCTCTGTCTTTGCGTGAAGAGTCAGCAACTCACGGCCGGAAAAGTTTGCGCCCGGCGTTGGTGCCAGTTTGGATTCCTCGTCTGGGTGACACAGCACAAGGGACATAAAATATCAGTGTGAGTAGTGTTAGTTCATTTAAGGCCTCTGAGATGCCGCTAGTCTCTTTCCTTTGTCCTAGAACGTCACATGTAATTCTTAGTCCATACACTTTTGAAGGAATTGCTCTATTGGCTTGCGTTCTCGTGTGGCATTCTGTAAGAGCGTCTCCATTTTCTGAATCCTCCTTGAAAGAGAACCCGGGGTGGGAGTAGAGCTATTCTTGGCAAGTGCCGACGAACGGAGCCCTACCAGCGCCGCCCCTGCTGCTGAGGTTGGCGATACAGGGCTACTACCGTTGTCATCGCCTCCTTCAGCGCCTTCCTGAGCCACGCCAGTGGCTCCTGTCGTCGTGGAGGCACGATGTGTTGGCGAGGCATTGGCAACTAGTACCCGCTCAAGGGCACGGATGCGAATGGCAATGGCCTCTAGGTCAGCGATGTCTGAGTTGGGCGTGGCGGCAGATGCTCCTCTTGATATATGAACTGGGTTGACGGTAAGCATTGGGTGTTGATGTTGGAGGAGACAAATGACAAAGACGAAGAAGTGATGAGCCAAACCATTCGAGACTTGGTGACTGCGACCTTTTGACTGAGAAAACCGCAACACTTACACATTGCCACTTATCGTAGTGTAATGACCTTTGGTTTTGAGGGTTTCATAATTCCCCATCAACGTATTTTCATTCTTCTCTTATGACGAACAGAGGAGAAGTCGAAAAATAGTATATATAAGATCCTACACAAGCATGTCATTGACGGTATCTGCTACTGAAAATAGCGAATCTCCAAGAACAACTTCGGTTGAGCGCGGCACACGCGTCTTCACCAAACGCCTACAGTCTCCAGGCGTGATTCATCAAGCATGCCTCGGAAAGTGGACACTTGATTGTCCGGAGAATGCTGTAGAGGTGGTGTTTGGCAAGGTTAGATTCGTGTCTTATTGTGGCAGATCTTCATCGAGATGTTGATAATATACAAGATCTCTCAATGGTTGTTTGCTCCGCATCATTCTCCAAAATATCTACATAGAGTTCGTATCTGTCGCTACATCGTTTCACAGTGGATACGCCGGAGAGCACTGAAAGCCATCCTACTGGGAGACTGGAGCTTATTCACGAACAGCCAGTCTTCGGCGTTATTAAGGACATGAAGACAATTCAGTGCCGTTTTGAGCCAGAAGTGGACGACCCAACAGAGGACAAAGAGTTGGAGGGCGACCAAGAAATGCTGGAAGAGCCAGCAATCGATACCCTTCCTTCAACGACTACTTCAGACATGTTGGTTTGCACCTCAGACTCGGGGTACTTGTCATTTATCGCCTACCATAACAAACCGACGGAAACCATTCCCACCATTAGCGACTTTGCCAATAGTTCGATAAATACAGGACGGTTCATCGTTGTTAAAGAGGTACGGTGTTAGGACGATACTCTCGAGGATAACAATTGCCTGAGCTCTGAATCAAAACAGATTACGCCAAAAGTGGAGAACATTGCAAACCCAGACTAATCTCCGTTCCGTGACATGTAGATCCCCATTGCGACACCTGGATCAAGTCTTCACTCATATGGAGCGCATTTGGCCGTCGATCCAACGTAACAAATCTACATCAGCTTGTGATAATACAAACATGCCATAAATGGTTTGAATGTTAGGAATAGTTCTTAACATAATGCCGTCCTGTCGTCGATGATGCAATAGATCCCGAGTGATTGCTACGTCGTCCATGCAAGGGCATATCAAACTGTTCTTTCTGCAGCCCACAAAGAAATCTACTTTCGAACCCGTGGAAAAAGTATGCTCATTCGTACAACAAACGTATGAAGTAGATCGTACATGTTACACTACATACTGACAACAGCTCCCTTTTTTGAACCTTATTATAGGAGGTGGAAATCATACTGTTGAAAGGATCGATAATTCAAATGGATTTTCTGGCGCAGGATGAAGAGGACATTGATAAATTTGCCGACCTAGCAGTTTTATTTTTCGAGTAGGGTCAAATCTGGAGCAAGTCTGTGTTAGTTCTGTTGAGCTATAATTGCACTCTGGTAACCAGTACTTACCTTCAACACTTTTCTCATTTCGCTAGCGACAACTATGGTCAGCATCAGATAGCAACATTTCATATCAGCCTGCGCAAGTTCCGACGCACTCCAAGCTTTCAAGTGGGCCAAAGCTTTGTCACCAGCGATGACAGCCTGGCTACCATGCACATGAGGGCACTTCCACACTATCCGAGAGCTCTGGTCTATGTGGATGTACGTTATGGTTGTCCTTCCTTTTTTCGTACCGATAGAATACTCCCTCAACGTTAAGCGTGCTGACTGGAGATCACTGAACAAAACGAATGTCTCATATTTTTTAATGCGCGATTTCCTTGACTCTGTAGGAAGAGAAAATCACTCTTGTTACGATTCCCAAGGCATCTCCTACGACGCATAACCATCATCCACCGCTCTATTTGCTCAAGAGAGAACCCTCTGCACGTGAATTAGGCGAAGAGGCCAGGTCGCAGGAATCGTCAAAAAGCCATGAAGAGTATCCCTTTATTTCGGCTTTAGCCCCTTCTCCAGGAATTGCTTTGACAGACGAGCAGATCATATATCTTGGTTCGCCAACCTCGGAAATTTATAGAATTCATCTGGATACCATTACGAACGAAATGCAATATGAAATGGTATCTGGCGAACGTTCCGTAGGAAAGGTCATGACGGTGCTTGCCAAACAGACATTTTATCGAGAAGAGGAGGAGGACGACATGCCGGGAAGAATGACATCCACCCTCTACTCTACTGACTTTTTGCTGTACTCAAACGAGCAAGGTGATGGCGGAGTGCTGGCTATTCGAGAAGATCGAGACTGTGTAAGCCCGTTTGCGGTAGAAACACTGCAGAGCGACTCTCCCATTCTGGACTTCTCTTTGCGTGAGCCTTCCATTCCTGGTCGAGATTGTATCTACGCTTGCAGTGGCATGCGAGAAGAAGGAAGTCTGTTGCGCATTCGGTCAGGTATTGCGACGGAAAGTTCAGGCTCGTCCTCCAACCCATATTTTGCCGGAACAGTTGGCATGTGGGCATTTGCTCTCAAAGAAGCCGATGACTTTGATTCATTCCTTGTGATTTCCTTCGTACAAAGCACCAAAGTCATGTTTAACGGAGAGGAGGGTAAGTGTAACCGCCATTGTCTTGATCACACCCCTCCAGCTGAAGTTTTTGCGACTCTATGCATAGATGTTAGAGACGGACTTAGCCCCATAACCATGTTCCGCAATGTATCTACGTTTCTATATTCATTCTGTATTCAATTAGGGAGCCTGGAAGATATCAGTGAAAAGAGTGGGTTTATTCTCAATCACTCAACATTGCTCGCGGGCCGTATCCAAGATGGCGCCATCTTTCAAGTCCACCGCGAAGGCGTGCTTGTTGTGTGGCCAGATACAGGTACTCCTTCGTGCTGTGATCAGTCTTGTTTAGTCGCCTACGGAGATAACTTGCTTTTGGTTTGCTAACGGAGATCTCAAATTCTTTGTGGACTTGTAGGTCGCAAATATACGTGGCAATGTAGCGGAGAAATTGTAACGACCGCTGATCTCGTTGCTCCAGGTGTTATTGTCCTTGGTATGGTGACAGAAACCAACCAAAGCTCGTTGAAGGTCCTGCAACTCTCACACACTGAGGATTCCGATATACCAGGAACATTTGAGACCATTGCAGAGACTAATCTGCGTGAGGAGTTGACAACTATCTATTGTTGGTCAAGTACACCGCATGCAGAGGATGGTCAGGAAGTCTCTACGACTCGATACTGTTGTATAGGAACATTAGAGCCATCACTTGTTGTGTTTAAGCTCGAGGGCAAGCGAATTCGAGAAGTATATCGCGAGTCACTTGGTAAGATTCAAATGGCGCCATCGCCAACATAAGACAGTTAAGTAAAATCAGCTAAAGATGCCCTTTACTAACCAGACTATCTTTTCTAGCTATTAATGCAACTCAAAAACAGCGCGAACATGTCACAATCCCCCAAGCGCTCTGCATCGTGGAAGCTCCTGCACAACCAAACGCTGATCCACACAAGCGATCTTATAATATGCTGGTTGGTCTTCGGGATGGAACCATGCTAGCATATGGATGGCACCCCGCGACTTCAGATATGCCTTCAGAGTCACCGAAAATGCTTTCTCTTCCTCAATTATTTAAGATCGGCATTCTCCCCGTGAAATTTGTGACGCGCCCATGCTCCTCGTCCTCCTTACATCCAAATGTCTTGCCTACCGCCGTCCTAGTCATTGCGGACGGAATTTGGAAGGCCCAGATGAAATCAAGTCGCCTGGAAATCGACACAGTGCTGTTTGATGGGGAGGTCACCCATGCATGTTCCTTCCACTACTATGGGCCAGATTCGGATATAACTTCGTGTTTCGCCTTTGTTGTTAATCACAATGACCTTCAGATCGTCACGGTGGGCAAGCACAAGGAATTCAATCATCATCCATCCATTGTGTTTGGTGAAACTCCTCGCCGCCTCCTAGACATCACATCGAAGAAGCTGATGCTGGTGGCGACAGTTGGCAATAAGTTTCCTGCGGACGAATCACGCCTGAAACTTATTGACCCAGACACACCCCTGGAAGTGACAGCAGGAACTACATCTGAAGAGCATGACGAAGAGCAGGCACCGGTCACATCAGAGTTCCGGCTGAAAAAGGGCGAGATGGTGTGTTGTATGGTGGAATGGAAGGTCTCGAAAGCAAACAAAACCGACGCCGTCTACATCTGTATCGGTACGGCCCAGTTTTCGACTACGGATGATAAATCATCCTTGGGTATCCCAAAGGCTGGACGACTTGTGGCGTTCTCTATCAAGCAGAACAAGAAAGCAGAGCGTAAAGATCAACGATATGAGTTAGAGCAGCGATGGTCTATGCCAATGCAAGCTCCAGTCTATGCCGTTGCACCCCTTTTGGACAAGTAAGTATTATTAAAAAAATCTGGCTATCAAGGGATTCATGTGAATGTTTTGTCTTGGAGGACGAATCAAACACTTCTACCAGACTTATAGACTCACTGAATGAGATACGTTTTCCAGATATCTCCTTGTCTCTGTAGGCCCGTATCTCAAGTTGTTGACATTAGATCCGGACAAGAAATCGTATGTTGGCAATTTTGTTTTTGTTGCTTTGACCATTGTGCTGTCGTACGACGCCCACTAATTTGTTGATATCCTTCTTTCTTTGATCCTCGTAGACTCAACGAGTTGACATCATATCTTGAGCGTTGGCCCATCTCTCACATATCCACAGTCGGAAACTACATATACACAGGATCCAGAAAGGAAAGTATCAGCTTGTATGAGTTTCAGCCAAGCGTTGGAGACCAACCAGAAAGACTCAATTTTTTGAAGAGGTAACGTCCATTAACCACAGCACTATTTTCAGCCACTGGATTTCCAACTCCACTCAATCATTGTTGTTAACCCTTACACTCTAAATTTCATAACCAGCGCTCGAACTGCCAGGATGATTTCAGACTGTCAAGCACTCTCAGCTGAATTGACGGTTGCTGCTGATGTCACAGGCGGCTTTTTTGGAGTGGGTTATGCGGAAGGTATACCAGATGCTTCAAACGAACTTTGCATTTTGCAATTTCTGTTTTTGTTGGTTTGATTGAGTGATTGACAAATGATTGATCCTTTTGTTTTTTTGTTTTTTTTTTTAATTCTTACAGGTGACCCATCTTGTCAACACTCACTCCGAGATGAGTTTGCAATCCACCTCGGGGAGGTAATCTGTCGAATTCGTTGTACCAAGCTTTGGCCAGGTGTAAACGAAAGATCTATGCGAGGGTTATTCTTGTCTCAAGACCACGGCAAAAAGAGTCAGGAACCTCTTTCGCAGTTGACTCAACTTGAGAACATGGCCCCTCCAGTGACATTCCAGCAAATGGTACCATGGGTCTTTTTGCCATGGGCAACCTCAACAGTCTTACAAGACGATTCATTAACGGCCAATAGTTTATCACCAGCCAATTCACCTCAAGCACTGGTAGCCTGCTCCCACCTCGGCAGCATTTGGGGCTTTTGGCGTCTCCAGCCATCGGTTTACCAGGCGCTACATCGGCTTCAGGAAATATTACAGACGCTGTACCATACGCGGCCAATTCTTGGTCAGGAACACGATCGCTTCCGATCCATTTCAGGGCCGATGGAGAATGTCATAGATGGAGAACTAATATTACAGTTCCTGGACCTCGAGCTAGCGCTGCAATTGGAGGCGATCGAACAGTCGGCAGGCACAGTTGAAAGCTACTTGAGACAGTGGATTGAGAGCGTGCCTATGACGACTGAGGAGCGCCAAGTGTTCGATGACTATGCCCAAGCGCTGGCAGACAAATACCCAGCAGTTGCGGCGTACGTTTTCGCCAAAAATAGAGTGGAAGAGGAAGAGGAGGAAGAGGCTGATGGAGACTCGTTGGTGCACGATAGTTGCACAAAAGAGCCCACAAGGAGCAGTTCAGAAACACTTGAGAATATCTCGGACTCTCCAAATGCTTCACAAGAGTCTGTCGCGAGTACACCAAAGAATCTGCCCCGAACAAGCCAAGAGGTCGAGGACGAGGACGAGGAGATGCAACTTGATGATACTGTTGAAGCTACTGGCGACGAAGTGGTGGCAACGGAACCGGATCCAGCCGAGGTGCTAAAACTTTGGTGGGCTTTTGGCACGTTGCATAACCTCTTAGAATTTCTGAGGTCATTACAGTGGCACCAGTGATGCGTGTCCTATGACTACAAGGCAAAGGGTGATCGAGGATATGTTCAACTCTGAAAGCTCTGGCAAGCACATCGCCACAAATTCATGAATGAGAATAAAAAATCATATCTTACTACAGACCGATGTAACATACTGAAACGCACAAAAATTCATTCTTACAAGAGGATGGATAATATCACTCATTCTAATACCCGTCGAGGAAACGATATCCCGAATGCAGAAGCAACTTAGTTTATGCGAACTTGAACCAATTTGAATATGGTGCCTTGATGTTTTACCCGCAGTAGTTACCCATTTCTGTCAGTCCATAGATTACTGTTAAACCCCGATCCGCAATAAAGGATATGTATAATAACGTCATTTCGCTAGAAGCCCGGGTTAGTTCTCAACTGCACAAAGACAGTTATGCTTTGTTCTCGACCCTGCCTGGATGGACTTTGTCAACCTGTAGCCAGAGGTTAAGCACAAAATTGCCTTGAAACAACTGGTGTCATGCACGAACATGAGTCTTGGATCATGTTGCTAGTTCAGGTGCCATGGGCTCACTACCACCATCATCACTAAAGCTCCTAGTTGCCATTCAGAACCAGAATGATTGTCAAGACCATTACATTCGAGTCGTTGCATATGGGTTATCCTGATCATGTTTAAACATTTATCATTGCAGCATGAATTGTTTTGTTTTTCCCTCGTAATAACCACAACTACTTTACATTTGTGCTACTTGTTCAAGTTTTCCTTGGCGAGAAGCAACGTAATGGTCATGAAGACTGGCTGGCTAGTAGCGCGTTGTTTTTGTTTAGGACGAGATCAGCTCGCAGAAGTCCGAAAGTGCAACTCAAAATGAAGGCAACCTATACATTGAGAGAAAAGGTATCTATCTTCAAAATGTACAAGTGCCTGTAAATATTCTTTTCGAAGGCAATCAACACTGTATAGAACTCGTAGGCTTCATGTTTACATAGTTGCACACACTACTGGATCTTGTATAAGGAGCAGGCCTGCGTATTCGAAAGAGCCAGATGCTGTTTGTCAAGCACATTGAAAAAATATCTTTCAAGAGGAAGCAGCTATCAAGAAAACATGAAAAATACATACTTTTGAAACTTCATCATACTTGGCAGCGATCAATGGTATTCCTGCAGACAATGTTTTATTTATTTGTTTGTTTATTCCGTCTTGCCACGCTGATTTTCTTGGGTCCTCTTCTGCTGACTTGAGGTCATATTTCATGGCCATAGAGGTGTCTTGTTGGACGAATATGCAGCTCTTTCCTATTTATATGATAGAGTGGAGACATGATTGCAAAATGAGCACAAATTAGTTTAGTGGGACAGAAACGAAAAGCATGCGAGCAGTGATGCTTGCCACCAACTTGTCACTTTGAATGCTACACCCAACCAGAGACGTCGGACATTTCCCAAGAGCGACTACATGGATAAAGGAATAAAGTGAGAGCATGTTCGAACGCGATGCACCAAAGAACTTTTTTTTTTACTCAGACGTCGGAGGTAGAGAGCAGCTACACACGACATGTTTTCGTATCTACGCACATGGCTGGAGAAATTTTCGTGCTTGTGGCTCTCTGGGCAAAGAAGTGTG